>CM076581.1:1222871064-1223033581 GCA_034641835.2 Pinus albicaulis | reverse complement strand
AAATAAAAAAAAAAATAAAAAAAAAAAATAGTAAAGTAAACACAAATAGCAGCCTACACATACAGATCATTTACTAAATAGCATGATCATATGACAAAGTGGCACACAGATTTTTCAGACAAATGTCCCCGGAAAAACCCAATGCAGAAAAACTGGTGCAACTAGCTCTGAAGGGTTTTATTATTAAGAAGATTCTGAATACAACAATTTCTGGGCACCAGACATGCTTGGCCCTACAGATAAAATCACAGCTGTTATACCTCTTTCTCTCGGAGACAGAAAATATGGCTGATTCACACCCTCAAATGGGATTTACGGAACTCGATCCCTTTTTGGCCCACTAGAAACCCCAACACTGCTCCTCAGCCCTCTGCGTCAGCCTTCCTAGATTGCGTCAGCCTTTGCACTACTCTGAAAGGGCATGTGTCACCCCTTAAGGGCTTACATTGCCCCTGCGTTGCTTTGATTGGGCCTGCATCAGCCCTACGTGGCTCATGCTGCCTCTGCGTGGCCTTTGCTAGACTACGTAGCATCTGGCTGCCTCTGCGCTGCTGGATATGCTGCCTCTCTATCAGTGTTGTATTCTTGGCCTGGGATCAGATCATCCCCTTGCCAATACTTCCCCTCGCTGCACTACAAAATCTTCCTGAAATTCTTAGCAAACCACGCCCTAGAATTTCGGCTTAGCTTCAGTGCTCTACCAATGTGTGTGTTCTCCAACTGACCCCAAGCCCTTCTCTTATACTTTCCTCATTGGAAAACCAACGGTCGTGATCTAATCTCTAATCAATGGCTAAAATTAGAAGTTTCTTGATCTGCGTCACTTAAGTCATTCTCATCACATGCTTAATTTAATTCACTTTAATATTTTAATTTCCGTAGGTTAGACTTAGGGTCCTTAATTGAAAAATATTAATTATTGGAATATCTCTTAAACCTGATGGAATTCTTCCAAACGGTTTCTGGGCCTTGGATAACTCATGTACTCCAGCTCCTCCACAAAACTTGTGAGCTAGAGCACATCTGACACTACCCCAAAATATCAACTGTCCCTCTTAGCGAGGAGTGTGCTCTATCAATACATCGACCTCAAAGTACTACTCTGATCTCTGGCATCGATCTCCGCATTAATGCTTAGCCTGTTTCCTCTCCATCACTGCACTGTTTCTACTCTCTGTACTGCAACCCATGAATCTACCATAGTCACTTCTACGTCTGTATTGCAACTCCCTCTCAAATTGTTGCATTGTGCTGCCAACTGTTGCATTGCAACTCAGTTGCTGAGAAGTAACTGAAGGACCCCTGCCCAATGACAGACAAGTCAGTCGGGCTACACCTTGTCACTAAATCTCCTTAGGCTGATGCTCTATGGTGTCCTCCTAAAGGCACTGCGCTGCTACAACACTTCACTGTGTAAGCATGCCTCCTCTGTGTTGTTGAAGTCCCATCAGCCCATCTGCGTTGCTGCCTGTACGTTGTTGTTGCCTATGCACTACGCTACTCCCTCTACAACATCTCAGCCTCTGCCTCTGCTTCACTGTGATACTTCGCACCCACTGCTCCAGTCATTCCCACTACTGTCTTAAGGCTCCCGTAACATGAATGTGATCCAAGAGTTGGGCTACTCAAGGATCCTGCCATCTCCATATGTAGTTGCTCTACATATCAATGTTGCCCAACTTCCATGGCTCATGAGAACTCATGGGTACATCATCATCACTCCCATTTTCTCCCTTAGTTGCCGCAGCCTTGGAACTAGAAGCTTCCATGTCCTTCTTCCTTAGAGGACAATTGGTGGCGAAGTGTCCAAGTTCACCACATTGAAAACATTTAATCGTTGATAGATCACACTTCCTTTTCCCTTGCTGCCTCCTTTCCTTCGATGCAAGGGATGCATCCTCCTCCTCCTCTTTCTTTACTTTGACCATCCCGCTACTGTTGCTTTGCCTCTTGGTCATCCTCTTCATTTCCTCCCGTCGGAGGATTGCCCACATATCTGCCCAAGATGGTAACGTTTCCCTACCCAACATGCTTTGGATAAACCTTTCCCAATCCTCGGTGACTGCATTCAAGGAAGTCCTCACCAAGAGCCCCTCATCTGGATTCATACCCATGACAATCAGTTGATCTCAGATAGTCTGAAGTCTGAAGAGAAAGGGATATATCTCATCGCCCTTCTGCATCTGGAACAACTGCATTTGATTCTCCAGAAGCATTCTTCTTTGTACTGAGCCTCCCTGATACATTGTGTCCAAGGCTACCCACATTTAATTTTCCATGTTATTCTTGGAAATATGTGGCACGACATGGTCTTTGACTTTGTCCATGATCGAACTCTTTGTTCACGCTTGATTCTCCCTGTACTTCTTTAGAGTATCTACATCAGTTGGCACAACTAGGACTCTCTTTGCATGGTCCTTGATGTCGTACTCATCCACGAATGTCAGGATCCTGGCCCTCGAGATAACGAAGTTGGACATGCTTTCCAACCCATCCTGATCTCTCATTTCGTGAGACACCATCTTTGCTCAAAAATAATTTGTCGAAGCAGATCCTCCTCTCCCTAGTCTTGTTGCTACCCTTAACAGAAACTCGAATCTAGGGTCCTTGGCGAGAAAGGTACCCTCTGCTACCTTTTACAACTGATTTCCTCCCTTGAAAATCTACAAAATATTCTGAATCAGCCCTTTTCGATCACCCTACAATCAATCCTCAGATTTCTTTGGCAAAAATATGTTGAGCGACTGTTCTCCTCCCGCTCTTTGTCAACTTGGCTAGGCACAATTCTGAACCGATAGAATCTTCACCACACCGGCAACTATTTAATATCTGAAGCTCTGCTTATGGACCATGACAACTCTACACAGGAACTCAAAACTTGACTGCATCCCTCTGGCTGGCCTTTGCGTGAGTAGACTGGCTTAGCGCAGCCTCTACGCAGTGATTACGCAGCGTAGGTTGCTCCTGTGTCCCTCTAGAAGGCACTGCACTCTCTTTGTGTTAGCCCCTGCGTAGCCTCTGCTGGGACTGCATCCTCCTAATGTTGCACTGCCCTCTCCGGATCTCTGTTGCTTCAGCTGCTCTTTACAGCAAAAATTTCTTCAGCTGATTTTGCTGGAGATTCAGCTTGATCTACAATGCTCTAATACCATGTGAAAATTTCTTAATCTAAGAAATCCTACTGCTGACCATTGATTTACTTCTCCTACGTGATTAATCATACAAGTTATTAATCTGAATATTCATAAAAACAACGAAGTAAACATAGATAGAAACCTACACATATAGATCATTTACTGAATAGCACGCTCATATGACAAAGTGACACACAATTTTTTCAGACAAATCTCCCCAGAAAAACCCAATGCAGGAAAATTGGTGCAGCTAGCTCTGGATGGTTTTATTATTAAGAATATTTTGAATACAACAATTTATGGGCTCCAGACATGGTTGGCCCTATAGAGAAAATCACAATAGTTATACCTCTTTCTCTCGGAGACAGAAAATATGGTTGATTCACACCCTCAAACTGGATTTACAGAACTCGAGCCCTTTCTGACCCACTGAAAACCCCGGCGTTGTTCCTCAGCCCTCTGTGTCAGCCTTCCTGGTTTGCGTCAGCCTCTGCATTGCTCTGGGGGGGCTTGCGTCACCCCTAAAGGGCTTACGTTGGCTTTGTTGGACTACGTAGCACCTGGCTGCCTCTACGCTACTAGATATGCTGCCTCTCTACCGTTGTTTTATTCTTGACCTAGGATCAAATCATCCCCTTGCCAATACTACCCCTCGCTGCACTGCAAACTATTCCTGAAATTCTTAGCAAACCACGCCCTAGAATTTCAACTTAGCTTCAGTGCTCCGCCAATGTGTGTGTTATCCAACTGACCCCAAGCCCTTCTCTTATACTTTTTTGGTTGGAAAACCAATGGTTGTGATCTAATCTCTAATCAATGGCTAAGATTAGAAGATGGTTGATCCACGTCACTTAAGTCATTCTCATCACATGTTAAATTTAATTCACTTTAATCTTTTAATTTTCCTAAGTTAGACTTAGGGTCCTTAATTAAAAAAGATTAATTATTTGAATATCTCTTAAACCTGATGGAATTCTTCCAAATTCTTTCTGAGTCTTAGAGATCCCGTGTACTCGAGCTCATCCACAAAATTTGGGAGCTAGAGCACATCTGATGCTACCCCAAAATCTCAACAAATCCTTGTTTGCATTTCTCTTTTCTTCTAGGTTACTATGCTATTTTATTTGGTCCATAAGAACCCCATCCCAATCCACTTAGAACAAATGCATTTATTTTAAATATAGCGAATATTGTGTAGTGTGATAGACACACACTTTATTCAAACTTGAACACTAATTTTTAACATTTTTTACTTTCGTTGAGAGTTATTTGAGGAATTCATGACATTTGTCATTTCAAAGATCTTTATAAAGCATGAGATCTTGTGAATGTTCTCCTATGCATCTTATGGTTTTAAATTAATGAAATCATTTAAAGATATTTGAAATATTTGGGCCATCATTTTATTTTTATGTTTATGTATATTGATTCAAATTTGTTTCTCTCATGGTATGAATGGATGAATGTGATGGAATGAGTTAGATATTTTTATTATTATTTTATCATCTTTCAATTGTATTTTTGTTTATTGTTTTCCCTTTAAACCACTTGGTCCACTTTTTAGGTATAGAGTCTTGAATGCTATATTTATTATATGAACAAAAAATATTAAAACTAGAATGTGAAACAGGAGTATTGTCTCTATAAAAATGTAGAGGGAATTTGAACAATTCCCTGGGAGATTGACTCATCCACAGTAGAAAAATAGATAAACAACTATGTAGTTTTCCTATAGGATTTATGTGAGGTATTCTTATTAAAAAAATAAGTTCCAAAAAGATCAAATGAAATTTACCTCAAAGCATCAATTTCTAATAATTCTTCATAGACCATGAATGCATTGATGTTCGAGTCAAGGTGAAATTGATAAGATTTACTCATTGGCAACTCCAACGATGTCATAATATTAGATGAGGTATTTTGAAAATGTCACAATCCATGTAACTAATACCCCACTTCATTGGGCATAAAAAGGCTACAAATGTGTATCATTAGTTCTAGGAAATTCAATAACACTCTCAAAGTTTAAGCTATGAATCCTAGAGACTCACAACCCAAAAAATCATTTTTTAATGAATCATTTAAATTTACCTTTCCCCATACTTATATGTGTTGAAAGTTGAATCCATTCCTCTTAAATATCATGAGATAGATTAACCATGGTCTCTAACATCCATTTTGATTGAATTCCTATCATAAAAGGGACATTTGGACTATTAGGTTTTTGAAAAAGAAAAAAATCATACAATTATTTAAGCTACCAAAGGTAAGCCTTTTTCCAACTTTCTTGTGAAGTTGATATTTTTTTCATTAAGTGCAAGGAAAATTTTAGGGGCTAATATTCATAGGTGGGATAGTATTCCATGTTTTTTTGAGAAAAAAAAAATTTGCCAATTTTAGTTTTTTTGAAAAATGATACAGCCAAATTTTACCATAAAATTCTTTAATTTTTAATAGAGACTATATAAAATCATTACAATTTTGAATATTTATACAAAATGACTACCAAACGTTTTATAATTTGCATATTAAGGACTAGTAATATTTTCCAAGGTCTCTAAAATTTTAGATAAATTTCCATTCTTAAAATTTTCCTTGAGAAAGTGGTTAGAAATATTTACAAGATCTTTCGTGGTCAAAATGAAATCTCTACCATGATCTCCCACATCCATGTTAAGATGTTGTTGAATTACATATAACATCAATTGACACTTTCATAAAAAATAGCATTGTATGAAAGAGAATTTGTCTCAAAAGTAGAGGTTTATGAAAGTACCCAACATCATTATATGCATTATATTATCCATGGTAAAGCCATCCATCCTGATTTTGTATTCATATGTATTGTATGTCAATATTTCTCTCTTGAGGCTCTTATTCAAAACATTCACAATAAAGTGGCATTGGCATCCCCTCTTCTTCACAAATAAACATGTGCATTTATTTGGATGCTCTCCTCTTTTATCTTCGAGGCCATATAAATAAGAGTAATTCCACTACAAATTACAACACCTTAGAACAAAATTACATATATCATGCATATATATACTCATGAATAACCATATGTGATCATATATATGCCAAGGCATAAGATGCATGCACTAACTAAAACAAAAGCAAATTTAGTAAGTTTTACGTGATTGTGAAATACTTATAACTCATATCGCATGTGAGGTTATCCCTTTGTCCTTATTGTTTATTTGTTGTAAGTAAGAAATTACAAGGAGTATCGAGATTGGTTTCCTCCTCTCTAATAAAATCAAGAACTCTACATGAAGGAATCCATGCAACATGATGAAATAAAGGATTATCTAGTCTATATACTTCACTCCAAGTTAAATCTTTGCTACAAAAGTCAACCTATCTGTTAGTTCCTTATAATACTAATGTAGCCCCCTTATTGTTATTGTTAGTGTAGCCCCATATTGTTATTGTTGTTCCCATGTAGCCCCCATATTAATTTTGTTGTTCCCCATAGAAGCCAATTATTGCTATTGTTGTGCCCTTACATTATTATTGTTATGTAGGCTCTGATTATAATGTGACCCCTTAGACTCCTATATACACCAAGGTGGTCTTGAATTTTGTATCATCCAATAATTGTTCATTTATGTGATGTAAAGGAGGTTCCCCCTTTACAAGGATTTTTCTCAAGTCGTTGATCTACCTTTTCTTCTATTTTGTGAGGTGGTTGCATAACATTTGGTATTAGAGCTATGGATTCTAGGGTTCCACTGCTTCAAACATGTCATCTTGTAATTTTCGCTATAATTTTTTTTCTATGAGGATTCAAAAGCTTAAAATTCAACCGCGAGGAGCAGAAATATTGGTGAACTTAGTGTAAAAAATTAATATCTTGGTTCTATATATTTTATGAGATATGGTGTGAAGAAGTTAGGGTTTTGCAGGATCCAGAATTCAATCTCAAAACAAGTGACCTAGGGAAAATTGTCATAACTTTCTCTCTGAGCATCAGATTTGAATTTTGTAAGAAGTGACTAAAATTACACGAACTTTAGTTTTTCGTGTATCATTTTCACAGTTGAATATTGAAACTGTGACATGTGGAATTCTGTACAATTTAGTTGTATTGAACTAGTCTATAATCAGGTCATCGTGGGAGATTGGGAATAACTTTTTCTTAAAGAATCCAATCTCGGTATGACCCGAGGAATTGGAAAGAAGACTCAGAGGGCTACCACATGATGGAATTTTAGACCTTGGAGATACTAAATTACAAAGATATAAAAATTTCAATATCGAGCTCCTAAAAATCAAGAAAAAGGTGTGTATTTTTTAAAATTTTGCATACCTTTTGTCTGAAAAATCAGTTTGAAGTGATTCAAAGGGCATAGTTAAGCATAGATATCGTTGTTTGATTCCAAAATGTATCGAAAATAAAATAAAATGGAAACACCTAGAAAACAACTAGAAATATCTACTATGATGCATCAAGAAGAGGAAGAAATGCAACATGATTTATCAAAATTACGAGACCCAAGTGCAACAAATTTCACTCTCGCAAAGAGTAACCAAAAATGAATTGGAAGCTAAGATGGATGGTTTGAAATCCAACATGGAAGAAATGATGAATGTCAAGATGAAATGTTTGAAGGATGGTTTAAAAATATAAATGAAAAGGGACCTCAAAGGTTTGAAGGGAGGTTTGACAAAGTTGCTACAAGAAATGCTTCCTAGTGGTGACAAGGTACTCCATCAAAATCATGATGAGGATGAAAGGAATACAAATTATGATTTTAGAGACTCCCATAGTGGGTTGAAGACTTCAAAAGGTTGATATGAGGAAGTTTGATGGCAAGAATCTAGTAACATGGATACTATATATGGACCAATTATTTGATCTACGTGATGTATCGAACACACAAAAGGTACACATTGCATCCTTATACTTAGAAAAAAATCAGTTTGTGTGGTATCAATGGCTTTGTTCTCATAAATCAATTGTCATTTGGAAAAATTTTGCGGGAGAATTGGTAGCACATTATGTGGATACAAAGAACAATGCCTTCTTTAGCCAATTTATAAATCTCAAACAAAAGGGTTCAATGGTAGAGAACACTAAGGACTTCCAAAGATTGAATATCAAGGTAAACAATGTTCCATGGGAGAATAGGGTTGATTCCTTCAAATGGACTTTAAAGGATAACATATAACATGAGGTTCATCTTTAGGAACCTGAATCATTGGAGAAAGAATTCAAGGTGTCAAGAAAATTTGAAAGCAAAATTATGGCAACAAGGAAGTCTACCACTCACAACTATAAATATGGAAGTGTTGTTGCTACTAGCCTTCCAAAACCTACAAGGTTGACACCAAAACAGTTGGAGGAAAAAAGAGAATAATGGCTTTGTTACAGTTGTGATATAAAATACACTAAAGGTCATAAGTGTGTTGAGAATAAATTATTTTACATAGATTGTGAAGAGGAGGAAGAAAAGGAACAAGAAGAATAAAAAGAAGAGGATATACACCACGAAGCAACCCTAGAAAAATAAGAAATGAATCTGATGATACCTTGTAATGCGTTGGAGGGAATTACCACTCCTCAAACTCTCAAGATAAAAGGATATATCAAGAAGAAAAAGTTAAGAGTGATGATTGATTTGGGTAGTACCCATAATTTTATTCATTCTAAGATAGCGAAGGAATTGAATTTCTTTCTATATCCAGCACCAAAGTATCATGTGATGGTTGCAAATGGAGGAACTATAAATTGCTTTGGAAAGTTCCATAATATCAAGCTAACCATGGGAGAGTATGTGTTGGAACACCTAATCCTCCATGGGTAGGTGTGGAATGCGAAAAGTCACAATGGAGTCCAAGTGACCTTGGAATGTGAAACCAAGAGTCACACCATTGTACTATAAATGTGCATCATGTATAATGGAAAAATAAGAAAGCTACACGCTTATCCTTCATTGTGTGTTGAGTCTCTTGTTGTGTGTGTTTATCTTTCTCATACACCATGTGTGTGTTTAAACATGGTATCGGAGCTGAGAAGTTCATAACCAGCTCAACCTTGAGTGAGCCATTTGTGTTTATGGCATGTGCATATCTGCAAAAATTCTTGGCATTTTTGCAGCATTTAGAGAGTTTCTACAGTAGACATTTTTCCGCATTCAGAAAGTGGTTTTGAAGAAGAGCAACACTGCGCATCTGAAGGTTTTCATTCTGATTTCTTCCTGCAATTTCTGTCTATTAAATTCTGCATTTTGAAGAGCTGCTGGAATAGTGTTTCAAAGTGGGTTTCTGAAAGGAAAATTTATGAGTTTTTCATTGAAAAATTTCTGCAAATTTTTGGGTTTTCTGCTGAAATTTTCTGGAAGAATTCTGCATTTTTTAAAGTCCAATTCTCTGCTGCTGGGCTACTAGAAAAAATTTTGAGTTTTCTCTGCAATTTCTGAAAATTCTGCTGCTATTTTAAAGTTAATTTCCTGTTCTCTGTTGTTTTTACATATAAAAAAATAAAATAAAAAAATTAATAATAATAATAATAATAAATAAAAAAAACACCAAAAATAAAATAAAATCAGGCACCAGGCCTCTCGGCCCTCCTTTACGCCCTCACATCCCTCACCTGCAATAGCGCACTCTACAAGCCCTCTCCCTCGAGCTCGAGCTCACACGCATTACCCTTACCACTTACGCAGACCCCCTTCTACGCACTCGAATCCTGAGCCTACGCTCCTCTCATCTCACGGTCTGCAGACCCAGTCCCCTGCTACGCACGCTCACACCACCAACGCTCCTCCCCACGCTAACTAACGTCGCTCCTCCCTGCATACCCGACTCCCACCGTTCGCCCTCCCTTACTCACTTCCCTCTGCAACTGGCCCTCACCCCAGTCGACCATCCCCTATCCCGCCCGCGCCATACCTGGCCTTCACCCTACGGCATACGCTAATCCCCTTGCATTTTTTATTGCGGCCTCCAGTACAACGCCCTACCTGCAACTATACACCCTCCCCCTCACATCAAACTCCCTCAACTGCTCTCCCCTCGACCCCCCATAACCCTTCCCCCGCTGCCTATCACTACTACGCCTCTCCCACGACTCGGCCTTTCAGCCCTCTCCCGTACCCCCTCTCACACGGTCGCTCCTCTACCCAACTTCCTACCTATCCCTCCCCCCTCTCTACTACACGACAACCCCTCCTCTGCAATACGCACAGTCCCAAACTCTACGCTATGCTACCCTATTCCAACGCAGATTGTATTTCCCCTCCCACACATTTCAATATCGCTTTCTTTTAAAAAAAAATTAAATTCCCTTTTCAATGTTTTAAACTAATCCCTACTTCAAAAAAAAAAAAAAAAACAGAGAGAGAGGAAGAAAGGAAGTAAACAGTAGAGAAAGGAGAGAGAAAACGAGGAAATGATAAATAAATAGTGAAAAGAGAATTTTGCATTGTGATTTGTGGCATTGACATAAGGGTGATTTTCTGAAGAAGTTGACAATGTGAAGACAAGTTTGCCATCATTTTTAAAACAACTCTTTGAAGAAAAAAATAAGCTGCCTCAAAGGCCTCTTGCACAATGTTTTCAGCTGCACATTTACAAAATATTTTTGCAGAAATATTTTATTGAGCTGACATTGTATTGCTTCTTCATTCATAGTTGCAATCAGTAAATTTGAGTTGTTGGAAAAATTGTTGATTGTCCTCCATCATTTGAGGCGCAGATTTTGTACTGTGAGAATTCCATAGTTGGAAATTCTTTAGAGTCATTTGTATTTGTTTGAAAGGAAGTTGAATCACATTGTAAACGGGTGCATTTTCGGTTGAAGCCGACACCCTTTATTTTTTGAGCCTAAGTTGTTGAAAATGGATAAAATCAATGAGGCATTAGAGTTGTTGAATAACATCATTCATTCCAATGTTGATGATATGATAAAAATGAGCAAGAATGCTCTTTGTAACATTCAAAGTTGTTTGCAAGATGCACAAGAAAAGATTGAGTTTTTGCAGTTGGATTCTCAACTTCAGCAAGATGAAATTCAGCAAAAGAGTCACCATTCTGAACCTGTTTCTGTTCAGAATATTGAGAAGGACTCCCATCAGCAGCAAGTCAATAAAGTTGCAGTTGATCCACATTCAGTTCCTTGTACTAGAGCATAATTATATGCAGATGCAGCAACTCAGCCTGCACTTCTCAAGCCCATCATCAAACCTTGGGAAGAGCTTGTACACAACAAGCACAGAACTGGTATTGGATATGACAAGGATGTGTCCTTTCATATTCCATACTACACCAACCCCATCATATTTCAAAGTGGCGGATTCTTGTATGACAGTTCACCTACAGCTGTTCCAGATCCTGCTCCGCAACAACAACAACAGATTGTAAAATGCCAACACTGTGATCGAGTTGGCCATATGAAAGATCATTGTTTTGATATTCATCCATGCAAGCACTGTGGTCGGCACACCCATTCTTCAGACATATGCTTCATAAACAAGCCTCCTGCAAGAACAAAGATTCATCTTGGCTGGATCGCTTCTTAGCAATGGGCATTAGCAGCCAAGAAGATGTTTAAAACACATGTCATAAATTGTTCTCATATATTGAGCAAAATTGCAGTTGATTTTTCGCCATCATCTCACCTTGTCCCTGACAGGGGGGAAAATGGTGTTCATGTACAAGCTTTGACGACAGATCAAGCGAGCCTGAGCCACAATCTCTCATTCCATGTTCAAAGATGTAGCCAGAGACACAGATTCCCATGAGCATGCCTTTGGTTGGTGGACAACCTTAAACCATCATCTTTGGTTGGTGGACAGCCTTAAACCATCACAGGTAGTAGACCTCCCTTCTTGTAGGTTGAAGGTCTCCCTTTCATATATGAGGGACACTTCCTCTAGTAGAAGCCTTCAGCTTCTTGCCAGCTTTGGTTGAGTTCCAGGAAATGCTTCAAGCATTCCAATGTTGTTGGTAATCCTAAAACCATCATAGGTAGTAGACCTCCCTTCTTTTAGGTTGAAGGTCTCCCTTTTTTATGAGGGACAATTCCTCTAGCAGAAGCTTTCAGCCTCTTGCCAGTTTTGGAAGAGTTCTGGGAACTGCACCAAGTTTTGCGTTCGAGTGTTGGTGGTCATCCTTAAACCACCTCTTTCCAACATTTCAGAGAGTTGATTCAGCCCAAGTGCTACCTTGTATACTTTGTAGATTTGTATTACAACTCCCTTCTTGGACTCACACATACCCCTTCGGATTAAGGGGGGGAATGTTGGAACACCTAATCCTCCATGGGTAGGTGTGGAATGCGAAAAGTCACAATGGAGTCCAAGTGACCTTGGAATGTGAAACCAAGAGTCACACCATTGTACTATAAATGTACATCATGTATAATGGAAAAATAAGAAAGCTACACGCTTATCCTTCATTATGTGTTGAGTCTCTTGTTGTGTGTGTTTATCTTTCTCATACACCATGTGTGTGTTTAACATGGTGTTTAACAGTATGTATTGAATAGTCCAATGCTTTCCATTCCAATGGGTGGTGTTGATGTTGTACTAGGATTCCAATGGTTACAATCTATGGGGACACTAGCTTTTAATTTTCAAGAACTTTTCTTGAAATATTTTTGGGAAGGAAAGGAAATTGAATTAAGGGGTATCACAGGGAACCAGGGAAAATAATCAACTCTAATGGCATGAAAAATATTTTTAAGAAATAACAACGGGGTGTAATTGCACAATTATGCTCAACAGAGGTTCAAATATCAAAATCATTTATTTCTTCAAATCTCCAAAAAGTCTTGGACAATCATTCCAAGGTGTTTGAGACTCCCAAAGGCCTCCCACCAATTTGTGATTATGACCATTCTATCCACTTGATTCCAGGAAGTGTTCCTCCAAACATTAGGCCTTACAGATATCACTATGCCCAAAAAAGTGAAAATGAATGCATGGTTGCAGAAATGCAAGAGGACTGTCTAATTCAACCTAGTCAAAGTTCTTTCTCTGCTCCAGTAGTATTGGTAAACAAGAAAGATGGATCATGGCATATGTTTTTGGAGTATAGGGACCTCAACAAGCTCACTATTAAAGATAAATTTCCCATTCTTGTCATTGATGAATTGTTGGATGAATCACATGGAACAATTTTTTTTACCAATATGGATCTTTGTTCAGGATATCATCAAATTAGAATGAACAATGATGACATTCGTAAAACAACATCCAAAACTCATGAAGGTCATTGTGAATTTTTGGTCATGCATTTTGGCCTTACTAATGCACCTTCCACATTTCAAGATTTGATGAATTCCATTTTCAAAGGATCATGTTCAATGTGTTGACAGGGTGCTAAAACTATTAGAGGAGAAACAATTATATGAAAAATCCTCCAAATGTTTCTTTAGAGTATAGAAGGTGGAATATTTGGGTCATATTGTATCTTGTGAGGGTTTTAAGGTAGACCCTAACAAAATTAAATCCATTAATGAATGGAAGATCCCCACAACCCTAAAACATCTTTGAGGATTTCTCAGGTTGAAAGGGTATTATTGCAATTTTGTTAAGAATTACGGGATAATAGCAATGCCTCTAACAAAATTACTAAAGAAAGATGTGTTTTCTTGGACTCCAGAAGCAACTAAGGCCTTTGAACATCTTTAAGAGGAAATATGCCAAGCACTGGTATTAGCTACACCAGACTTCACAAAAACCTATATTGTGGAATGTGATGCCTCAGGAAATGGAATTGGTGTTGTTTTAATGCAAGAAGAAATACCCATTCTTTTGAAAGTCGTCCAATCAAGGGAAATTATTTACAAAAACCTATTTATGAGAAGGAAATGTTGATAATACTACATGCACTAAAGCAATGGTGACCGTACCTAATGGGAAGACACTTCAAGGTAAAAAAAAATCACGATAGTCTTAAATACTTTTTGGAACAAAGAAAATCTTTAGAAGAGAAACAAAAATGGGTCACAAAGATGTTGGGTCATGAATTTGAAATCATCTACAAAAAAGGGAAGCAAAATGTTGCTGCAAATGCACTCTCAAGAAAGGATGAGGATGTGGAAGCATTGGTCTATGCCATTTATATTATCCAACCAGATTGGATAACTAAAACAAGGGATGAATGGAAGAATGACGAAGAGGTTTGGACAGTCATTCCAAAGTTGCAGCAATATCCCAGTACATCAGATACATTTATCTGGAAAAATGATTCATTATGGTACAAAGATTGCTTATATCTCTGTAAGAATTCCCAACTCAAACAAAAAGTTCTTTTAGAATTGTACACCTCTGCATTAGGAGGAAACTCGGGATTTTTAAAAACTTGCCACATGGTAAAGAAGGAATTTTTTTGGGATGGACTTAAATATGATATTCATAAGTTTGTGGCAAATTTTTTGGTTTGCTAAAAAAATAATGCTTGGTCTGTTACAACCTTTATCCATTCCAAGTCAGCATTGGGAGGAGGTCTCAATGGATTTTATCACAGGTTTACCCAAGTCTGAAGGAAAGAGTGTCATCATGGTGGTAGTTGATATACTTACCAAGTATGCACACTTTTGTGCATTATCTCATCCTTTTAAATCCAGTACAGTTGCTACTACATTTATGTAAACAATTCAAAAGCTACATGGAAACCAAAGATTATTGTAAGTGACATGGATCCCATTTTCATGGGAAATATTTTTACGGAATTATTTTCTTGTCTTGGTACTCAATTAGCTCATAGCTCATTTTATCATCCTCAATATGATAGGAAAACTTAGACAATGAACAAATGTTTGGAAGGATATCTTCGTTGCTTTGTATCTAATATATAAACACAATGGGTCAAGTGGTTACCTCTGATTTAATGGTGGTATAACACTTCCTTCCATATGGAAAAAAATGACGCCATTTATGGAACTTTATGGATATCATCCATCATCCATCACATCATCTTTAAGAGAAAATTCTAATGTTCAAGTAGTGGAAATCACATCGAGCATCAACAACAATTTATCCAACTCTTAAAGGATAACCTCACTCTAGTACATAATCGAATGAAACAACAGGCAGATCAACATTGTAGTGAAATAAGTTTTGATGTAGGTGACTGGGTTTTTTTTATGGCTAAAACCATGCAAACAAATGTCCCTCAAGCACAGTAGTGGACTACAATTGTAGAGTAGTGGACTACAATTGAAAAGCTTTAGCCCCGTTCATTTTCATAATGCGCAAAACAAGCTTTGAAAGTTTTAGGGTCCCAAAAAGTTGGAGAACAAAAGATGTAACTACAAAGAGTAAAACACCAAAGATTTATAAATGCGAGATACTGAATCAACAAGGTTGACACAAAGGGTTTTCTAGGTTTTGGAACACACAATATCTTGCATCAACAATATTACAAGTTGTATGTTTAACTTTCAATAGGGATAACAATGTCTTCATTGTTGAATAAGATTTACCGCCAAAATAAAAGCATCAACTAAATTTATATAAACGATAAAGAGAGATTGATATAGATTTCTTAATTTATAAATGCACATATCTAATTTTCTAGTTCCAATACATCTGTGGGCACAACACAATGTTGGGAATGCATAATATACTAGATTCAAGTTCACCAAATTAGGATCAACCCTTGAACTAGACTTGAGATTCTCTTTGCTCTATTTTATACATAGGAGAGTACCTCAAATGATTAAAAAAATATAGAATGATTCATTTTGGATTATACCCCCCCTAATTTAGAAGGTTTGGTTCCCAATAGTGTTTATTTATGTAAGAAACAAGAGACTAATCTTCCCTTGATTATTCCATATGATAGTGGTATTTTCCCTTAATTCCTCTCTTTGGGAGGGATAAATTATCAAAGTTTCCTTCTTCTTTTGGTTGCAACAAACCTTCCATAAACTTGGATTGTGCTACAACAACCTCTTTTTACTACATATGAATTATGTCTATAATAATTCCACCAATCCTCAATGATTTTTTGTTTCTTTGATGGAATTCATCCATGTTCTCTTCTCCTGCAACTTTATGGGGTTTACAAGCTATTATATCCTCAAATTATTCATGCATGCTTCTTCTCGACCATTTTACACTCCTTTTCAAGTGCATCAACCTTTTCTGGTAGTAAAGTTCCTCTTAGATTCCAATCTAATGAACCACATCCTTCGACCAACCCTCATTCATGTGTTACACCATTTTTTAGGTGCAAAATTTGCTTGCATCACCATCCCTTCAATAGTAATAACTTCCTAGTCTATCTTCAACATCATAGCACACCCATTTCCTTGGACACATACAAATTTTATTGGAGCATTGACTCTTTGGTTTTGGATTTTTTACTCAACAATATTATAATGCCGGGAAACATGATAGGGCCATAAGCCATCAACTTCCCACAACATACATCATGTTATCAACAATGATAATATAGGAGTGAACTATGATACAAATTAAAACTAACTTCATAATAAATAGATTAAAAGTAGAGGATGTTTTTCTTATAACCAACAACCCCAACCCATCCAAACCTCCAAGCTTCATCCTAATTGATTTGAACGAGAAATGAACTACTTATAGTTGCTAGCAACATTTTCTCTAACTTCAATTTTCTCATTCTGTACTTTATTTGTTTTCTATTGCAACATCTAGTTCTAACTTATTTGATTGTAGTGAGTTGTTACTCTAATTAATCTATTTTTACTAAAATTATAAAATTAGTTATCTAATCTTATGCTATATTTATGCAAATGCTTATCCATAATTTGTTAAGTGTGCTCATGCAAATTTGAAAATGTGCGCATATCAAACTAATTTTCAGTAGCCGCATGCGCTCCCCCATCTTTCTCCCATTATTAAATGAATTTGAATGTTCGTGTTCAAGGACATTTGCAACATTCTATGTTTTCTTTTTTTCCTTCCAAGCTTTGAAACAATCTCTATTTTCCTTTATCCATCCTCTCTCTCTCTCTCTGTCACACACACACACACACACGCACACACATTAATCTATGTTCACTACAATTATAAAAATGATTATCTAATATTATCCTATATTTATGCAAATGCTTATCCATAATTTGTTAAGTGTGCTCATGCAAATTTGAAAAGGTGTGCATATGAAACTAATTTTCACTAGTTGATTGTGCTCCACCATCTCTCTCCCATTATTAAATGAATTTGAATTTTCTTGTTCCTTCCAAGCTTGAAACAATCTCTCTCTCTCTATGTATATATATATATATATATATATACATATATATATATATATATATATATATATATATATATATATATATATATATATATATATATATATATATATATATATATATATATATATTTTTTTTTTTTTTTTCACTTTTCTTATTTCTCCTCATTGCATTAAATCTAACAATTATATTAGGGGAAGATCTTATACCCATGATTATATAATATTATCATATTTTCATTCAACCACTTTAATCATAGTTTTCTAGGTGTGCTCTTGTAACTTATTTACTACATGTGGCTTATTTTCACCAGCAAGATGTGCTCCTATATAACGGGCTATGGTCTATTAGGAAGTTGGAGCTCTTACAATGATGATGACTTAACCTAAAAACCTACAGGGCTTGTTCCCCATGCTAACACAAGCTTGTTTTATGTGGATGATGCCAGGTGTTATTCCTTGATTACTTTTGCAAGATAGACATCACTAAGCCATGGCTTGTACCAAAGGTAGCTAAGGTGTAAAGTAAATCTTGTATGAAACATTTTACCCACTGTAATAAAAAATAAAGGGGAGGGAAATATGGTTTTGAATTGTCAACCAAGAGGAAGCATTGTCTTGGAAACAAAATAAAAATACTTGCCTTCTCACAAGTGCTAGAGGATATGGAAATGTAATAAATTTGAACATCTAGTGACAATAATGATTATGATGTATGGGGTCATGGTTATGTCCTTGATTTAGCATGTCCAAAAAATGATGGATAAGGAGACGAGGCACAACACTTTGATTTCTTCAACATGGATAATGCAAATGATACCCTTTACTCTATTGGAAATGGAGGAGATGTCAGTATGACTAGAATTAGGAAGCTACCTGAAGAGATATTGATGCAAGACCAAAAGAATTATACATGCCTATATGAGAAAAACAACATCATGACCACAAAGATGGAATTTTGGATTTGAACTTAAGGAACGATTATAAGTCTAATTGTCCTTATAGAACAAAAGTGTAAGGCATGGAATTTCAGAAACTTGAATGTGAAGATAATGCTTCTACATTCTACAAATCTATGGAGCAAGCTGAGCTAACTCATTTGCAAGATAAAGGTGTCTTTGAGTAAAAAGCGGGAGGATAGTTAACATCCATGGGGAATTCAACTATTCATCCAACTGAAAATTAAATTATGCATGTTAAAACTTAGCGTTGTATAGATTTAATTTAGCCTTTAATTGAATCTAATGAAACTATGTTTCTTTTAACTTTACCTTTCAATTGGTATATTTGCCTATCCGAACCAAGCCTTATTCTAATAATATTAATTTAAATAAATAAATTTTAAATCAACTTGTTGATCCAACCTTAAATAAAATAACTTTAATTATCATTCAAATATTGACTATATGTAGACTTCTTAATGAATTATAACCATGGAATGAAAATTGACTTGCTAAAATAAGTTGAAATCCACCCTAAATAAAATGAAAATTAGGTAATTGAAGATGTTCTAAGTTATTTTTCAGTAGTGTAAGGGCAAGAACTTGACTCTTAAATGTTTCAAACACTTCAAGACACTGCCTCACTCATAGGATTTTATTTTTTACTATGGATCAATCTAGGCTCAAATCTCCTTCAAATTATGAAACTTTTCACACTTGCTGAAACACTTCACACTTTAGTTTTCTGTTTGGATTTTCTTCAGTTAGTCCCTCAAGAGAGTTTACAATGACAACTTGAGCTCTTATGTTCTATTATTCCTTACATTCACTGTGTTACAATGGGCCTTTTATTACTTTTAACCTCTCAACACTAGTGCTAAATAATAATTGTGTTCTTGCACTTCTTGTTTATCTTCTTTTCCAATTAATTTGAATTTACATATTGACCATCTTTGTTGTCGATTCATTTGAACTCTCATCTTGGCCTTTTTTGTTTCCATGATACTAATACCAATATGCTTCTAAATAACCATGCTTAAATTCTAAAAACTATATTTTTTCTCTACAATTTGATTATGTATCTATGCAAAACAACTAATTATGCAACCAAGGTATAATCTTATCATTGGATCATCATTTTAGCTATTTGTTAAGTTAATATCTATAAATGAAATAACATAAAATTTGGCAAGTATCTTTACTTCTTCAATTGAACCTACAAAATCCATCCAACAAATATATAATTGAAAATTTCAACTTGAGACTTGCTAGACCCCAATGAGATAACTCTTAATCAACCACATAGAAATTAGGTTGAAGTGTTCAACCTCATTATCAATCAAAAGAAAAAAGGAAAAAAATGTGCTAGCTTTTTCCATAGGTTATTTTGAAGAAGATTTTAAAAAATTAGAACCATGAAAAGCTAATTAAGAAAACTCCTTCAATTCATAATATATTGTCAATGCAAAAGAACCACACCTACCATTCAATAAAGAGTGACAAACAAATATCTTGCATTCTGGTGCCGCATGCATGAGTTGTAGAAATTTAATACAAAATATGTATTACATGGATTCTCCTGATCTAGCAATTATATGCCACTATTAAATACATAATCGCTTCTACAAAATCTTTGCGCATTTAAAACACAATCGCCAATAGCAATATCATGAAGAAAGATCAATCACACATAACATAGATAATTTACTCTGGGGAAAGCATATAGCTAAAAACCCCACTATATTCTATTATGTATTATATCATGGATCTTGAAACAATTACATACAAAGCTCCAACCCGAGAGATCTCAGTACAATCACTAACTATCTCACATTGTCATACAAAAATTGGCAAGTTCCTTAGCCAATTTACTGTCTCTAGACAACCTGCCTCCACTGCCCAATCCCAGCTGATAGCAATCCCTTAATCAATGGAATCCTTCTTGCCTTGACTGCGCAATCCTCATGGGCACATCCAATGTGTGTGTGGTTGCATGTGTGAAACCGATAATGTCACAACTGATAGTCAATCTGTCCCTTTCACCTACATCTCAACTCGGTCTCCACTAGATCTAACATGCATGTAGTTAATAGTAGTAAATCTTCAGTTGCATGTGAGACCACTGATTGTGAATTAATTAATATCTAATTCACTTGATCTCTCACTAGTGTATCTTCAGTTACAACTAGCACAACTAAGTTTAACTACTTTACAACTCTCATAACTACACTTCCAACTCTGTTACAACTTCGAATCACTCAGTTACAACTAAGTCCAGCTGCATGTTCCACCAACCAACCACTCAACTCGAAATTCCTATAGCTAACTGATTTTCCACTTCAGTTAACTATTTCCAAGTGCTCATTGAGAATAGATTATTTTTTATTGTCCAACTAATATTAAGGGATAATAATAGTCGACATGCATCTATAAATAGAACTTGCACATAGATCTATAAATAGACCTCATCTATAAATAGAATTTGCTCATGCATCTATAAATAGACATCCAACTAAAAATAGCCTGTGGCTCCATTCTAGTGTAGGTGCATAATTTTCACTAGGATCTTTTTGTTGAATCTCAACAAGAAAGGAATTATCCTTCACCCCGATACTGTCTCTATGGTATTCCAATTTGCTCCTGGTGAGCGCCTTCATCAGAATATCTGCATCCTGATATTTCGTAGGAATGTACTGAAGCAACATGATCTTCCTCTACACACAATCTCTGATATGATGTTACCAGATATCTATATGCTTAGATTTATCATGAAACACAGGATTAATCGAGAGTTTAATGCAACTCTGATTATCACAATGAATCACTGTCGGATCTAAATGAGAACTAAACAAACCAACCAAGATCTTTCTCATCCAGATAGCCTCACATGCAGCTTGACTTGCTGCCATGTATTCCGCTTCCGCTGAATTGAGTGCCATGGATCTTTGCTTCTTGTTGTACCAAGAAACAACTGTAGATCCAATGCTAAAGATCCCCTCTGATGTGCTCTTTCTGTCTGATGGCCCAATCTGCATCTGTGAAGCCATGAAACTTCACCTCATTCGTCTGTCTATACCATAAACCATACTCAGATGTGCCCCTCAGGTATCTCATGACATGCTTTCTCGCCTTCCAAAATAGCTTGGTAGGCTTAACCATCGCTTGAATCAGCTGGTTAACCGCATAGCAAATGTCCAGTCTCATGTTCACTAGATACATTAGCAAACCCACTAATTGTCGATAGACAGTAGCATCCACTACCTCTCCAGAAGTAGCATCCTCTTTCCTCCAGTTTCCTAGAAGAGGAGTATCCATGGGTTTGCAACCCTCCATGTGAAACTTACCCAGTATCTCCCTTGCATAATTGCCTTGAGACACAAAAATTTCACCATCTCGCTGCCATATTTCCAATCCAAGGAAATAATGAAGGAGGCTCATATCCTTCATCTTGAACTCCTTTGTAAAGTCCTCCTTGCATGAGTGTATCAGCTACTCATCAGTAGTCAGTATTAAATCATCAACATAAAGAACAGTGATTAAAAGCTTACCCTCCACCACAATTTGGTATAGGTTTGCACCCGCTTCACTTTTGGTGAAGCCCAGTCTGGTGAAATAGCTGTCTATCTAAGTGCACCAAGCACGGGGTGCTTAGTTCAGTCCATACAACACTCTTTTGAGTCAACACACATGTGACTCACTGCTAAAGATCTCAAATCCTTCAGGCTGCTCTATGTACACCGCTTCCTCAATTATCCCATTGAGAAACACAGTCTTCACATCCATTTGATGAATGCACCATCCCATCTGCGCTGAGAGAGCAAGGATGGTCCTTATGGAAGAATACGTTGCGACAGGTGCAAAGGTTTCTTCATAATCTATCCCCTCGATCTATGAGAAGCCCCGGGCCACAAATCTAGCCTTGTATTTCTCAACACTCCCATCAACAACTTGCTTTACCTTGTAGATTCATCCCGAACCTACCACTGATTTATCAACTGGCCTTGGAACAATTTCCCAAGCACTATTTTTGACAATGTAGTCATACTCCTCCACCATTGCATCTACCCATGTGGGCTCCTGCACTGCTTCCTGAAAGGAAGATGGCTCAGTCACAATACATTTTCTTCTGAGAGCCATGTATCCAGTAAATCGGTCAGAAGACAGTCTTTGTCTCTGCTATGAAGTAGGGGCTCCTACATTTTGTGTAGCATCAAGTCTCAGCCTAACAACTTATGTGGTACGCATTCTGCTAGTTCTAATGTTAGATCTGCGTGAGTGAAATCCTCCACTCCATGAACCTCCTCCTGTGGCTGATCCACATATAGAGACTCATCTTTGGGAACCAACAGTTCCTCCTCTGCATACAAGTCCAACTCCCTCTCAAGCGACAACCGCATGGCTTTCCCCTCATCGAATTTTATATCCCGTGGCACCACATTCATTCGATTGTTTGGAAAATACACACGATAATTATGGGGTGTTTATGTGTACCCCAAAAATATCCCAACTTCAGTAGTCGGCTCCAGCTTCTTCGTGGCGTCCTTGGTCACATGCACATAAACAGATGAGCCAAAAATCTTAAAGTGTGAAACATCTGGTTTCTTACCAGTGAAAGCTTCTTCGGGTGTACTCATGCCAAGTACTCTATGAGGACAATGGTTTTGCACATAAACCGCAATGTTGCATGCTTACGCCCACAAATGCATTGGTAGGCCCTGATGATGCAACATCGCTCGTGCTGCACCCACGATATTTCTGTTCTTCCTCTCCGCGACCCCATTTTACTGTGGGTTATGAGGTGCTATGAGTTCTCTTTGAATTCATTCTTTACTACAAAAGTTCTTGAATTCGTTAGAGATGTATTCTCCACCATTATCCCTCCTCAGAGCCTTCACTTGCTTCCTCGAATCTTTCTCCACCAATGCCTTAAACTCGTAGAACTTTGAGAATGTTTGATCCTTCTTCTGCATGAAGAAGATCCGGCATTTACGAGAAAAGTCATCAACAAAAATAACATAATACTTACGTTTTGTTGTTAAAGCAACCGAGAACGGTCCACACATGTATATGTGAACTCTCTCAAGGATCCCCGAAGCACGGTTCTCCTTTTCATGAAAGGTGGACTTTACATACTTCCCCATGGTGCAACCCTTGCACTAATCTAACTAAGCAAGTGTTCCCATTGGAATTCCAGTAGATATTTGTTGCATGACTTTCAAGGCTCCATGATGAAGATGGCCCAATCACCTGTGCCATAATTCGCCCTCATCCCGACTCACCACTTTTTTCGCCTTGCCCATCATGGCAGCGCAACCATCTACCTCTAGCTTGTAGATATTCTTAACTCGAATCCCTATCTTCTTGGCTCGAACCGTTGTTTTATGTCGCAGGAAAGCTTTTCCATTGCTGAAAACAACATCATAACCTCTGTCCTCCAAAATTGCGACTGAGACCAAGTTTTTCTTCAGACCTAGAACATGCATAACATCTTTCAATTGAAATGGTTTACTTGACTCCCTTTGAAAGGTAATGATGCCAATGCCAGTCGCACTGTATCGTCCATCGTCACCCATCTCTATATGCATATGGAGATCTTTCTCCTCCAAGTCACTGAAAAGCTCCTTATCTCCCATCATGTGGAAGGAAGCGCCACTACCCAAATACCACACTGATCCCAATGCACCTGACATCATGCATGCGATCAAGGAGAAGTCAAGTTCAAATTGCGAGGCAAGGGCCTCACCAGTTGCAGCTCCAACAACCTTCTTGTTCTTCTTCTTCTGCGAACAGTTAGTAGCAAGATGCCCATGTTCGTGATAGTGAAAACACTTCACCTTGTACATATCCAGCTTCTTTCCTTGAGACTCATATTTAGAATGGAATTTATTCCCCTTCCCCTTCTTCGCCTTGGCAGCCAAAGCACAATCCTCTTCATCATCATGCTTTGATGAAAAGTCATCTCTGGTGTTCCGCCTGAACTCCTCCTGCACCAAATCCGATCACAGTCGTTCCCAGTCCGTTGACAAAGTCTTCATAATTGTGCCAACTCTTAGGAAGTCCCAAGAGAGCCAAGCTCACCAAATCGTCATCAGCAAAAGTTATTCCCACACTCCCCCGTTCATCCCGACATTGGACAAACTTCGTGAGATACTTTGGAATGTTGTTGCCCTTTTCCATCTTGATCTTCCTGAGTTTATCTTTGAGCGCTAATTTCCTATGGTCGTTGTTGCTTTGGAAAAGATCTGTCAAAGCCTTCCACATAGCATATGGTGTGGCTTTCCCATGAATGATTGAGACAATGTGGTCTCGTACACCTTCCAACATAATCCTCCTTGCCTTTGCCACTTTCTTTTTCCATGCATCAAGTAATGCAACATCTGTCGAAGCAGACCCAGGAACATCACTGTCAATGGATTCCTTCAAGCCATTATCTTTGAGCATCGCCTCCATCCTATACTTCCAAGAAATGTAGTTCGAGCTGCCCTCGAGTGCATACTCTAGCCGCAAGCCATTGAAAGCCATTTCGATGTTAACTCAACTGTAGCACCAAGAAAGTCTTTCTGCAAAATTGAATTCTTTCCACCAACAAACTCAACTCCTGCCTCAAAATTGCAATCTTCTGTGCTCTGATACCATGTAGAAATTTAATAAATAATATGTATTGCCTGGATTCTCCTGATCTAACAATTGTATGCCACTGTTAAATACATAACCGCTTCTACAAAATCTTTGCGGAATTCAAAACACAATTGCCAATAGAAATATCATGAAGAAAGATCAATCACACATAACACATATAATTTACTTCGGGGAAAGCATATAGCTAAAACCCCCACTATCTTCTATTATGTATTATATCATGGATCCTGAAACAATTACATACAAAGGTCCAATCCAAGAGCTCTCAGTACAATCACTAACTGTCTCACACTGTCATACAAAAATTGGCAAGTTCCTTAGCCAATTTACTATCTCCAGACAGCCTACCTCCACTGCGCAATTCCAGCTGATAGCAATCCCTGAATCAATGGAATCCTGCTTGCCTTGACTGCGCAATCCTCATGGGCACATCCAATGTGTGTGTGGTTGCATGTGTGCAACCGATAATGTCACAACTGATAGTCAATCTGTCCCTTTCACCTACATCTCAATTGGGTCTCCACTGGATCTAACATGCATTTAGTTAATAGTAGTAAATCTTCAGTTGCATGTGAGACCACTGATTGTGAATTAATTAATAATTAATTCACTTGATCTCTCACTAGTGTATCTTCAGTTACAACTAGCACAACTAAGTTTAACTCACTTAACTGAGTTAAACTACTTTACAACTCTCATAACTACACTTCCAACTCTGTTACAACTTCGAATCACTCAGTTACCACTAAGTCCACTTGCATGTCCCAACAACCAACCACTCAACTCGAAATTCCTATAGCTAATTGATTTGCCACTTCAGTTAACTATTTCCAAGTGCTCATTGAGAATAGATTATTTTTTATTGTCCAACTAATATTAAGGGATAATAATAGTCGACATGCATCTATAAATAGAACTTGCACATACATTTATAAATAGACCTCATCTATAAATAGAATTTGCGCATGCATCTATAAATAGACATCCACTTAAAAATAGCTTGAGGCTCCATCCTAGTGTAGGTGCATAATTTTCACTAGGATCTTCTTATTGAATCTCAACGTGAGCTGAGGTTATACCGTAAAGTCCACAGTTGAAGTGAAAATTGTCCACGCTCCAGGGGAGGAGGGCGATTGAGGAGCAAACAATGATGGTTACAGAAGCTGCAATTATGGCGTTGCAATTCAAATGATGAAAGAGATGGGGTCAATCGAGACAAGGACATAAGGGAAGGGGTGGAGCCTGCACAAAGTGATCCTAAGTATTAATGCATGACATTAATGTGAGGTGGTTCATGCGCTGTCATCATCAATAGTTTTGAAGAGTGTGTAATTCAACATCAATGAGACAACAAACACTAACTAATGAAGGTTAAAAACAAAGGAGTTGTCTACGGAGGCAGAGGAATTGCTCAGACAGCCAAATTGGTCGGAATCTGGGCAATTTTTTTTTAGAAATCTTGCAGTAGCAGTGCTTGAATCATGTTTTTGATGGTGGAAATGGATTTAGCACCATCAAAAACCTCTAGGGCACCCAAAATATTGAAGTTTGATAGCTATAACCTGATTTACAAAAATCCCTGCCAGATTTTCTTAAAATCTTACTAGAATTTCCATGATTTTCAGGGTAAAAAAAAAAGTCTAGTTAAACTATGGCGATTTTTTTTTTTTTTTTTTTTTTTGGACAAAAATCATGAAAAACGCTATTAAAAAAAAAACAACGAATGGAGTTTAACATATGAATGAATGAATGAATAATATTTTAACGTCCACGAGACTAAAAATAGTCTATGGGACCACCAACTTCCTTGTTTTTTGCCTTTTGTAATTCAATAATTTTCTTACTCAAATTGATGATGAGCTGACCCAACCCTTTAACAGTTCCCTCACTTAAAAGACAATGCCATGGAATTGATTCTAACATACTGCGGTAACTGTCCCTGATGTCTCTGAAAGCGTCACATTCAAAATGAAATGTTTTTCTGATTCAACTACCCTAGAAGTGCAAAAAGTACATACCCTTTATTCCCAAGCTTCTTTAGGTCTCTTCCACCTTCTCGTTTCACACCGAAGTTGATGTGATTTAGTTCTTAATTGAGCAATAAGAACCTTTGCTCTCCATGAAATGTTAGCTCCAATATATTCTTTTTGTTGGAGATCACAAGTGGGGTTGAATGCGTGAACATAATACTTCGTCTTTCTACCCAACTCTTTTCCCCATATACACTTACAGAACTTCTCCAACACAAAATTCTTTAACTCCTTGCTATTTGTGGGACATGCATTCAGACAAATATTCCATTTTTGCATCCATTTGTTGTTTTGTCTTATCCATGATTTCTTTCTTTCACTCATACCTTCATTGAAGATAAATTTCGGCCATCTACCTCCTCCCATTTGCTCAGTTCTTTTTAGATACCTTATAAGACATACCATGGCAATTGCTTCGATGAGCGCTGCCCCTGTTTCACTCAATATTATCTCATAGGGAACCAAACTTTTTATTTTGAACTTGCTCATGATCAAACGTTTTTGAAAATTTTCAATTTGTTTCCATTTTGAAACAGGGATGCTGCTAGCCCACAATTCACACCCATATAATAGCACTGGACAAACTAGGAGTCCAAAAAGTACTTTGATCGTGTTCCAATTCCATAGCTCTCCCTCTCTACATCTATTTTGAAGTGCATATAGTGCTTTCCACCCTCCTAAAATTCTTTTATTTATGCAATCCTCCCAATTAAGCTTGTTGTTGAAATCGATCTCGAAATACTTGTATTCATTTACTTCTTCAAAAATGTTGCCTTCAAAAAACGTATATTGGTTTTGCTTCTTTTGATTAGAAAAAATCATTATTTTGGTCTTACTAGTATTAACTTGCATCCCCGCTGCTTTACAAAAATACTCAAAAACATATAAATGCATCTGCAATCCATAAAACAATTTAACAACTAGCACAACATCATATTATCCCTCTTCTTAAAAAGCTATTATCCCACTTAATGTTCTGCAATTAAAAAAAATAAAAAACAAATCAACGAACAACAGTAAACACTAACAATATAAATTATTAATAGAGGGATAGAAAAAGTAGGAGACTGACACGAAAAGCTATTATCCCACTTAATGTTCTGCAATTAAAAAAAATAAAAAACAAATCAACGAACAACAGTAAACACTAACAATATAAATTATTAATAGAGGGATAGAAAAAGTAGGAGACTGACACGAAAAGCTATTATCCCACTTAATGTTCTGCAATTAAAAAAAAAAAAAAACAAATCAACGAACAACAGTAAACACTAACAATATTAATTAATAGAGGGATAGAAAAAGTAGGAGACTAACACGACACGCATGTTCTCCACGCAAACATTTATTTATCGACTTCCGTAAAACCATAGAGCTGTGCACATGTTTTTCATAGATCACGTAGCTTTAATTATTTCACGGATGGACCATGATCGATTGAAGACTTCAATATGTGTTTGTATTGCAATACCACTATTTAGTTTAGATTTTTTCCGGTTGTCTTGAATTTGTTTGTTATCTGCACGCCAAAGAGATAATATATTGGATCCTGAGAATTCATTTCATCAAGTGTTTTGCAAAGTTGGGCTGTATTTTTTCATGCAAATAGAGTAGGATGGGGGAGAGTTCAAGTAGCAGACAACTGAGATGGTCGCTGCAAGGCCTGACAGCCCTAGTCACTGGCGGTACCAAAGGAATTGGGTACGTTAAACTTCCAATCCAGAAACACTTTTAATTTGATTTCACAGTCATTCTATAGTTTTCTGAATAGTTTATTGAAAATGTTGCGTCTCCATCTTTGAAACAAATGGTGCTTTTTGGTTCATTTTCTGAACATAATCTGAAGGATTGTAGACTTAAATTTGTAAATGGGTTAATTAAGATGTGACATAGTCCTGCAAGGAAGCTACCTAAGGGAAATACAAGAAATGGCTGTGTTGTTAACTTTCAATGCTGAAGAAAGAGACATTTTCTGGTTGTCATCTATGTGTGTGTCCAATAAATTGAGAGCACGGGCATTTATATACGTGGAATATTCAGCTGGGTATTAGGCTTAGTTGTATCTAAGTCATGTATAACATTCCGGCCGACACTCAAAACGTTTTCAAAGATTGGGAATGGGAACCTTGCAGAATCCATAGGGTAATTAAAAGAACCCAATTTAAAAATTAAAAATAAAACCAAAAGGTAATTCACTAGTGATGTTAATAAAGTGCCAAAAGGTCCACCAAGGTTAGATTCTTGCTGTGGTGTGCCTATGCAGTGGCATGAGGTGGCATCTAAGTCTAAGAGAGTCCACTAAAATAAAGTATTCTCTAACCCATTTCTTTTCTTGTTTATGATCTGTAAACTGCTGTGGATATTCCATTGGATCTATGCTTCACAATAAATTTTACAAGTTTTTGCAAACTTTTTGTTATGCAGTGTTTCTTTTTAAGTGTGGCAATTCCTTTTCCTTTCTATTAATCATAAAAGCAGGTTATAGATATATGATGTTCGATGGCCTCAACCTGCTCGGAGGAAACCAGGTCTGTTGGCCACCGAACTGCTTTATAGCCCATCTAAACCATGAAATTTTTTAGTCTCTCCATCCAGGCCAAGTATGCCTTTAAGTCTGTTACACTACTAAACTTAAAATTACTAAAATAAAATCTATCCGTCAACAAAATCATAACAAAAATAAAGATGAACGCATCTTGCCGGTAGCTTGTCTTTAGACGACTCTACCGGCGCTAGATATTTGGCAGTCAAACTTGGCATTTTGAATTGGTGCATACCCTGTAGTTGTCTCTTAATTATGCCCAGACAGACATATTCATGGTGCAACTGGAGCTGGATAGATTGCAAATCTTTCTGAATTTCCTTGGGGTTCATCTCTTCTTGCGGATTCCCTTCTCCTCCCTAAATTTCAGTGATGGCTTTTGCCATGATGCATTTCATCAGCCGGTATAAGTGGATTGTTTGTTTGAACAAAGTGAGCCGCCCCCGGGTGTTCCCTGGGTCCATAATCAATGTCTCCCATTCCTCAACAGATGGCTCTGCTGCTGCTTCTATTTTCAATTTCGATTCCCACGCTAATATCATAGTTTTGACTTGTGCCGGAGATATGGTCTGCATGTTCTCCGCATTTGAACTACCTCGCTTCCGAGATCTGCTGGTAGAAGCCCCCTTCCCTTTCTCATTTTCTCCTTGCTGGTTACCAACGCAACCTCCCCGCCCTCTCTTTCCATTGCCTGGAACCTTCCCCATACTAACTATTGACAGGCGACCCTTCACATTCAAGACCACACACACACACACCCACACCAGAGATGAGACTCTTCGTGCAGGAGCCGGTACACTTGTCATGTTATGCGGACTTGTATTGAGCCAACAAAGCCACTGTTTAGTAATTCTTCTCTGTATGGAATTCAGAGCGGTTCTGGGCATTGTTTTCCCTTCCTTTCTATTATCAGACCCTAGTTTTCCGGGTTCAGAGACCCCCACTTTCCTAAATTTCCGAGCTGCGTCATAGAAATGACCGCTAGCCAACCAACATTCCCTCGGTGGAGTAGAATTCCCGGTGTCTCTGTAGTCTCAATTGCCTTTTGCTCTCTCTGGTTTGCCAAGGTGGCAACCAGAGATGAAGTAGGTTGCTGACCAAACCAACTTCAAATACAAAACATTGACATCTATACATGCCCATTTTTAATAACAGGGTGCCATAGAAAATAGATAACATCGCGGCGAAAATTGGTAAAAACAAGTAAACCGAAAATCTACACAACCAGAGCAGAATTCTCCTCCAACCCTTCCCATCTTGCATCATTAACTCAGGAGGAACTTGCAATCCCTTTACCCAGTAGGCCAAAGAAACACACCAGAAGGCGTGACTGTCTCCCGCTTGGTTCCTCCGGCACCTCAATTCTCCAGACCAGCTCGGTATGCCTCCTACCTCCCACAGAGCGCAATGAATCGCACACCACCAAACGGATGCCTGCATGCAAAATGGAACACACAACACCTGGAGAGCGAAGTTAACTTCGTGCTGCGCTTCGTCTGACACCCATCGCCATAACCTCCTTTCCCTCTTAACACCAAATGTGCAGTGGCGTCGGGAAGTCTGCCCACTTGCTCTATCTCCCATGTGAGCTTTCATTACCTCGATCCCTAGGTGGATCGCCTCATTCTCTCACTCCGATCGGGGGTTGTTATGCAAGGTCTTACTTAAGATTAAGAGTTAATATACAAATTTGTGCACAAACTACCGAAATAATTTGAGATCAAAATAAAATAAGTTAGAACAAATACTCACACCATCCACAACAATGAAGACAAAGATGTACCCTACGAACCCAATGACACATGGCAAAACCTAGCTAAAGTGATGACTATGCCTTGCTCTCTTTTATTCTTAGCTATGAATTGCAAATACAAAAATTTAAACTTTACCATGGATATTAGTGGCCTATAAGGTCGCTTATAGGGTTCTTCAACTTCCTCTTTACTCCAATATCCCACTTTATTCTCGCCTAAACTAGGGTATAGTAAGTCAATACAACGAGAATATAGCTTCATCTTTTCCTAGTGGCCTAGTGTTCAACATGTTTTGATAGCCATCTAGGGTTAGGGCTAGGGTTTTTGCATGTCTCAATTTTCGATTAGGGCTAGGATTTTGGACCCTCTAGGATCTTCTTGAAAGTCAACATATGACTAGGTCCTCATGTGAGTAATGGGAGCTAATGTGGCATCCACTTGGGACCATGGTGGTCAACAACATAGGTTAACTTGCAAGAGTCAACTTCCTCATACGAACTCCTATTAAGGTGATTTTTATGCCTTTGGAAAGCTCTTAACGCGTAGAACAACATCGAGAGGCTGTGAACTTTGTTTCCAAAGTTTTGGCGCCAAAAATGGCCATTTAATGCCTTAAAGGGTCTAAAAAACGCAAATTGCCAAAACTAGACATGCCCCTAAAATGGGCCTTACAAGCCTTTATCTCCAATTTTTCTACTAAAAAATTACCAAAATATATGATGGATTATATAGTGATTCACTTTTTATCATACTTCCCCATTTTGGCCGGCTTTTGGCCCCCAAAACATTTTATTGAAGGAGTTAAGGAATCTTTTCCTCACCTTCTTCCCGAGGTACCATTTAACCTTGCCTGGAAGTTTTCCTTTCAACCAATTTTCCAGTGTTCATGTTCCCTGTTACCGCTCAAACTAGCAGGGGTCCTAGGGGGGGATCCTATAGAGCAACTACTAGGTTAAGGGCAACAATGGAGCGATAGCCCACTATCGCCTCAACTAAGGCTCCCTGCTCTTTACAAACTTTCACCGATGGGAGGAGACCCGGTATGAAAGGAATCACAATAATGGATGTGTTAATGAGATGATGAAGGGTGATTCCCAAGGCCTATTCCTAAGAGAGACTTGATTGTATGGATTTCTTGCTTGAAAAGCAAGGCGATAGGCTCTCTAGGAAGGGCTGAGAGGATTCTCGAGGCTAGGGTTTGGGAATGTGTCTTGTAAAGATGATCCCTAGGCCTGGAAATCCTTATGGAGACTTGGTCTTTGTGTGATCTTTGCAGAGTTGGAGTCTTGAAGTTGTGGGACCGCACTGGACCAAGTGGACTCAAAATTAGGTCAAGGAAGTGGATTTGATCAATCAAGGAGGGGCTTGACATAATTGTGGAAGGGAAGAGGATCAAGGGACAAATCTTCTTTGAATAGAATACAATGATCCAAATAAGGTCACTAGCCAAGTGAAACCTTGGGCAAGAAGCAATCCTTGGGCTAGGGCTTGCAATATCTTGAGATCCCACCATCGGAATTTCGTGAAATTCGGAGGGCCTCTAGTGGAAAATCTAGTGCAATAATGGACAAGAAATCAAAGTCTTTTGATGGCTAGAACGTGAGATAAGTGATGCCCTAGATGACTGATGGAGGCTAGGCCTAGAAAGAGAAGGAGAGGTGAGAGAAATATGTGTTTAAAGTGATCAACTACGGAAGGAATAGTGCCTTGTCCTTTGAGAGAGATGGAGTCAAGAGAATGTATGGTTTGGAAGAGGTTTATCCAATCAAGGAGCTCTACAAGTAACTTCGCATGGCATTAGGGCATGAGAGCAACTATTTGAGATCTTTATACTTTGACATGCAATAATTGATGACTTATCGAGCTGTATTTCAACAAAACAATCTCTAGGAACATTCACCCATTCATACATGGCCCATACAATGATGAAACGCTAGAAAAGATAAAAATTTCCACAATTTCACATAAGAAAGCAGTAAATTTCAGACTTGTATAGTGAAAATCCCAGCGACATTTATGTGACAAAGTAAACAACAAGAATAAGCATGAAAATATTACTTACATTTACAAATGAGTATATCCAATCATCATATTATGCCAATAATGAAGTTCCAAGACAAGAGAAAAAGATCCAAACATCAAAATTCATCCATAACATCCAAGCTCGTCCTTCAAAAGGGAATGCAAAATTCTCAAGAGCTACTAAATCCCAATCCCAGTGACGAATGAAAATGGATCACCTCACTTGTATTTATACAATCACTAATGAGTTCGATTTGCCTAATTTGGCCTAATTGAGCCTCGAATAATAAAATAATGTGCAACAATAACATCTGTTGGTGACAAACACACCAAGATAGCTCAAGAACATAATAATAAGTCTCTCAAGAGGGTAGAATGATCAATAATGTGAGTCGTTGGGCCTTTGAGAGGGCCCGATGAAGTCCAAAGTGTGCCATGATGTGAGAATTGACCTCAAACATAGTGGACAAGGGGTTGGCCCCTTTTTTTCCAAGCAAATCCCTGTGATGCTCCCAAGTGGGTGTGGGGGACTGTTAATTTTAGTTAACAATGTATGTTCTATGCTTTAGAGCAATTTACTTCAATCTTTTCTTATAAGCCCAATATTAATTTCCTGATTAGCAATCACATTAACATTGACAGTAAATGTTGATAGAACATAAACAATAAGCAGAAGACAAGCCAAGACAAGAGGACACAATATTTGGCGGATGCTAGGGAAAAACCCCAATGTTGGGAAAACCCTTTGATCAAATTTTCTTATTATTCTTCAAAAGTTCAGCAGAGAGAGAGAGAGAGAGTACAATATACAAAATTCAGTTGCCGAAAACTTCAGTCAAACAACAGTCAACAGGATGCCCTAACCAGAAAGTCAACGCTGGTCAAACCAGTAAGAAGATACCTCCAAATCAGCTCGGTCAACCCCAGCCATGTAGCCTCCAGTAGTAGTCCAAATCAACCTAAAACAAAACCGAAAAATCTAGTCAAACTCGGTCAACAAAAAAGTCAATGCTATGGTCAACGCTGGTCAAAGTGTTCAGAAATCCTCGATTTCTGTGCCAAGGATTGCAGCCTAGGGAGATCGAATATTCAGCCTAAAAAACACAGCAAATAGAGTAAGTTTGACCCAAAGTTAACGCTGGTCAACGCTATGCAAAACAACCCTAAAACAGATTTGAAGATTTCAGACTTGCCCAATCACTTTGCCACACGTGTGAAGAAGAGAGAGAAGCTCCAAGTGCTGTACGAACCAATGATGAGAGGAGAGAGAGAGATATGTGATGAGATGATGATGTCCAAAATGAGGAATAACTCTCTCTTATTTATACCATGCGTTGAGGGTGGAGACACATCCATTGGGGCATATGAGCCTACATTAGACTTCTGGCCGACCTTGACAATTTTCACATGTGTGAGATAATAAACTCAAAATCTCACTTTTGCTCATCCAAACAAGATGATCTTTAGATCGATCTTGCACCTCTCGGAAAGAGGAATCCAACAAAAATATCATCTCCATCATATGAGCAGTCCAAGGTGGAGTTTGGACCTAGTTGCCAATTTTAACACTCCCTCTCAACTAGGGAGAAATCCGCATGCCAATCCATCTGTCAACCTGTACCATCCTGTCAACCTGTACTATCCTGTCATCCTGTACCATAATATCATCCCTACACTACATTGCTCTGCAAAACTATGAAGAAATAATGAAGAAGAATTTGATCGAGAGTGAGTCACAAGACCTTGCTACTCTCCACTGACCCAAAGTCAGTCTAGAGGTGAAAACCTCGACCAGAATTTATCCTAGATCAAGTTGTTGGACACCATTCATCCTAGCATAGAGAGTACGACAGTACACGATGCGTCCATCGGTAGTGCTATGGTCTCTATCCTCATTTCCCAACTCATTGGCCAGATGAGAGGTACTTCCCATGAGTCCCAGACTACATGGGTAGGATGTATGTGGGGCATCAACGAGAGAGGGTGAACCTACTCATATATCAACCAACAATGGGGTATCACAGGGGAAGGCGAACCATTTGCCCTATACATAACGTACCAATAGGGGAAGGCTAACCTCATCCTATGGTCGCTCATAGCTCCAAGGAGTAACCCCAAGCCCCCCGGAGCTCCCAGAGCTCAATGTCCAACTCAAGTGGGATTGTCATAGGAGGGTCTATCCATGACTCCAAGTCTCTCACGAAAGGTTAAGAATTTGAACTTCCCCATGGGCTTAGTGAGAATATCGATGACTTGCTCATCAGTCCCAATGTGATGGAGCCTTACGACGCCTCGTTGTACCATATCCTGGATAAAGTGGTACCTGATATCAATATGCTTGGAGCGGTCGTTCAACACAGGATTCTCTGAAAGTCGAATCCCACTTTGGTTGTCGTAGTAGATCACGGTGGTATCCAACACATGCCCAAACAACTCACTAAAGAGCTTCCTCAACCAAACAACTTCACAACAGGCCATACTTGTTGCAATGTATTCGGCCTCAATGATGCTCAAAGCAACTGATTTATGCATCCTGCTCATCCAAGATATTGAAGCAAAACCTAGATAGAAGCAACATCCAGATGTGCTCTTACGATCCACCACACTGCTAGCGCAGTCAGCATCAGTATATCCATGGAGCCTCAAATTCTTGGCAGTGTATCTCAATCCATTGTTGATTGTGCCCTGGAGATATCTCAGAAGATTCTTGACAACAATCCAGTGTATGTGATGAGGCTCGACCATAAATTGACTCAACGTATTCACTGCAAAACATATGTTCGGACGAGAGTTCATTAAGAACATCAGGGCCCGCGCGAGTTGACGATACCTAGAAGTATTTCCCAAATAGTGCCCAGCAACACTTCCGCATAACTTCTTAAAGTTGAGTTCCATCTGAGCAGTCACAAACTTGCAGTCCACCATCCCAAACCTTTCAAGCAACTTCACAATATATTTTCCTTGAGAAAGGAAAATCTCACCTGGCTTTTGCCAGACCTCCAAGCCTAGGAAGTAGTGCATCAATCCTAGGTCTTTCATCTCAAATTTCGAAGCCAACTCCCTCTTGCATTGATGAATGAGAGGGTCTGCACTTGTCAGAAATAGATCGTCCACATAGATCACCAAAATGAGATACTTGTCATTATCAACCTTAAAGTAAAGGTTCAGATCAACTTCACTTCGTGTAAAGCCCAACTTCATCAAATAGCTATTGATCCTCTCATACCAAGCCTTGGGGGCTTGCTTCAGTCCATAGAAGGCTTTCTTCAACTTGCATACATGTATCTCGATCTTGAACTTCAAACCCCATATGTTGCTCCACATAGACCTCTTCCTTAAGCGAGCCATGCAAGAAGGTAGTCTTGACATCCATCTGATGTAGATTCCATCCCTGTGAGGCAGCAAGGGTAATGATCGAACGGATGGTGGTATATTGGGAAATCGGTGAAAATACCTCATCATAGTCTATACCTTCCTTCTGCGAGAAGCCTTGGGCAACGATCCTGGCCTTGAACTTTTCAGCACATCCATCAGCTCCATGTTTGATTTTGTAAATCCATTTCGAGTTGACAACAAACTTGTCCTTTGGTCTAGGGACCACATCCAGACATCATTCTTCATGATCGACTCATATTCTTCATTCATTGCATCCTTCCAAACTTGGTGCTTCACAACTTCTTCAAACGTTCCAGGCTCAGATTGAACAATGGTGCTAATGGCTACTAAGTACCCTTGGTACCTGTTTGACTTCTTACTTTCACGGAATGTACCCCTTGGTGCAATATGTCTCTCGGCATCTTCGAGGGTATATCTAAGCCATGAGGGTCTTCTTTTAGAAGAAGAGGGCTCACTAGGATGTGGATCAATGGGATCCATCAGACCATCAATATCGGGCATCAGTTCATCCTTCGTTTCTTCCTGTTTTCCTGCATCTTCATCTTTGTCTTCCTTTGAGATAGGAAGATCTCTAACCTTCCCAAGGGCAGCATCTTCATCGAAGGTGACATCATGACTTATCTCCACTTCCCTTTGACCAGGTACATAGATTCTATATGCCTTTGAAGTTTCACTGTAGCCCACAAATGTTCCCTTCTTTCCAGAAGCATCCAACTTGCTTCTCTTTTCTTTCGGCACATGAAAATATACGTGACTTCAAAAAATTCTAAAATGAGAAACATCAGGTTTATTACTGGTGAAGATTTCTTTGAGATTTTTGGAGTCCAAAGCTTGATGTGGGCATCTATTTTGAACATACATGACAGTGTTGGCAACTTCTCCCCATAGGAACTTCAGTAGGCCTTGGTCATGAAGCATGGCATGAGTAGCTTCAATGATGGTTCCGTTCTTCCTTTCAACAACTCCATTTTGTTCGGGAGTATAAGCAATAGTGGTCTCCCTCTTAATGCCAACTTCCCTGCAATATTCATTGAACTCATTTGACTTATACTCGGTTCCATTATCGGTCCTCAATATTTTGAATCTTCTTCCCTGTTTGATTTTCAACCAAGGCTTTGAAAGAGCGGAACCACTTGAACACTTTATCCTTCTTCAAGAAATAGATCCAAATTTTGTGAGAGAAGTCATTCACAAAAATAGCATAATACAAATATCCTCCCAAGGATGTTACGAGCAACATACCAGATAAATAAGAATGAATCAATTAAAGAATGTCGGTAGTATTACTTTCACTTGAGGGGAGTGGTTCCCTTGTATGTTTCCCTTCGACACAACCCTGACAAACACCTTCATGATCAACTTTGAAACTGGGGATACCTGTGACCATCTTCCTAGCTTCGGGAAGAGCTTTATAATGAAGGTGGGAAAACCTCTGGTGCCATAATTCAGATTGAAGAGTAGTGTTGCATGTCATGGCTCCCAACGGACTTCCTCCAACTTGATAAAAAGTATCAATCCTGAAACCAAGAGTGAATGCTTCTTTGAAATTCCTCTTCCAAACACGGACCTTTCCATCAATGAATTCTACCTTGAATCCTTTATCTTCCATCGCCGAAATAGACACTAAATTCTTCTTCAAGTCAGGTACATATAACATATCTTGTAGATGAAGGATTTGACCTTGATTTAGATGAAGAGTAATAGTCCCTGTCTCTTTCACGGGATAGGTGGTATTGTCTCCAAGTATAATCTCCACATTTGTTTCCTTTTCAATCAAATGTGAGAGGGCGTCTTTGTATCTAGTGAAGTGGCTTGAGGCACCACTATCAATCAACCAATTATCCAAGGTGTTAGGAGGAGAGGCAGCAAAGAGGGTAGATATAAGAAGAAATTATTTTTGCTTTTTATCTACAACATTAGACTCATCATAGCTGGAGTTTCTTGATCTCTTCGAAGGTTGACTATTTTCATTTCGTGTAGCGAGAGCCTTTCTCTTTCCTTTGTTGTTGAACTTGTTGTTCCTTTGATTTCTGTTTACTTGAAATTGTTGTTGTTGTAATCATGATCTCGTGGTGTATCCCTTTTATTGGGACACTCTCTAGCATAATGGCCAAACTTGTTACAATTGAAACATCTACCCTTCCTTCCTTCTTTGAATCCCGATCTTCCTTGTCCTTGATTTCTTGGACCAGCATGGTTCTTTCTTTTAGCTGGAGCGGAGAATGCAGTAGGCTCATTCCTATTTGAAGGCACATCTCTCTCCATCATCCTTGTCTCCTCTTGAGTGCATGTAGTCAACAATTCATCAAAATTTGGAATCCTGTCATTGTTGAGAATAGTGGTATTGAATACATACCATACTCAGTGAAGGCCTCCAAGGGCAATAAGAGTGAGCTCTCGGTCGGCAATAACGTCTCCAATAGATAGAAGATCTTTTTTAATTTCGATAATCTTCATGAAATAGGATTGGATAGATTCTCCTCTATCCATCTTGATGTCCTTTAGCTCGTTCTTGAGAAAGAGGATTTGATTTGCGTTGCTAGCCCTGAACATGCTAACCAACTTGTCATACATCTCCTTAGATGTCCCCAACTCAGAGATGTAAGCAACCAAATGCTTGTGAATAGAATCCCTGATGATCTTCTTAGCTTTGACCTCTCCTTTCTTGTACTTTGTCTTAGTGACAACTGGTGCATTTGAAGGAGGCTCAACAATCTTTCTCTGCACATAGGCCATAGCATCATGCTCCCCCAAAGTTAAGTCCAAGGACATTTTCCATGCATGATAATCAGATTTATCATTGAGCTTGTCATCAGATTTGAAGTAAGATGAGGAAGCCATTGACCCTAGTCCTTTTCCAACAAATCTCAATGATTGCTCTTCTCACTCTTGCTTGGGCTTTGTCTGCACCTGGGCTTTGATACTATGTTAATTTTAGTTAACAATGGTATGTTCTATGCTTTAGAGCAATTTACTTCAATCTTTTCTTATAAGCCCAATACTAATTTCCAGATTAGCAATCACATTAACATTGATTGTAAATGCTGATAGATCATAAACAATAAGCAAAAGACAAGCCGAGACAAGAGGACACAATATTTGGCGGATGCTAGGGAAAACCCCAATGCGGGGAAAACCCTTTGATAAAATTTTCTTATTATTCTTCAAAAGTTCAGCAGAGAAAGGGAGTACAAGATATAAAATTCACTTGCCCAAAACTTCAGTCAAACATCAGTCAACAGGATGCCCTAACCAGAAAGTCAACGTTGGTCAAACTAGCAAGAAGACACCTCCAAATCAGCTCGGTCAACCCCAGTCAATGCGACCTCCAATAGTAGTCCAAATCAGCCCAAAACAGATCCGAAAAATCCAGTCAAACTTAGTTGACAGAAAAGTCAACGTTGCGGTCAAAGTGTTGCGGTCAACGCTGGTCAAAGTGTGGATTGCGGCCTAGGGAGATCAAGTCTTCAGCCTAAAAAACACAGCAAATAGAGTGAGTTTGACTCAAAGTCAACGCTTGTCAACTCTCTGCAAAACAACCCTAAAACATATTTGAAAATTTCAGACTTGTCCAATCACTTTTCCACGTGTGAAGAAGAGAGAGAAGTTCCCAGTGCTGTACGAACCAATGAGGAGAGGAGAGAGAGAGATATGTGATGAGATGATGATGTCCAAAATGAGGAATAACTCTCTCTTATTTATACCATGCATTGAGGGTGGAGACACATGCATTGGGGCTTATCAGCCTACATTAGACTTGTGGCCGACCTTGACAATTTGCACGTGTGAGAGAATAAATTCACAATCTCACTTCTGCTCATCCAAACAAGATGATTTTTAGATCAATCTTGCACCTCTCGGAAAGATGAATCCAACAAAAATATCATCTCTATCATATGAGCAGTTCAAGGTGGAGTTTGGCCCTAGTTTTCGATTTTAACAAGGACACAAGGACATCCTTATGGGTCTCCAAGTGGATCGAAAATGCCTGTAGACCATCGGTAAGGGCTAGGATGATGACATAAGCCCGATACATCCTCATTTGGACCCTGGAACATCAACCAAGTGTATGGTGCAATGGTGGAGCCGACTGGGCATGGTGGCCTAGGTGCATCATCCTCATCCTTACGGTGGAAAATGAGCAATCAATGAAAGATGCTAAGGATCCATGAAGTACTCTCTGTTATGGCGGAGACCCATGGTTCTCAACGCTCACCCTACAAGTACCAATGTGGCCCTCTGGAGGGCTAGGACCCTGTATAGGGAGACCAAGCCCCAAATTGAGACCCACCTGCAATCTTGCATAAGATCCAAAGCGTTCCCTTTCTCTCGAATACAACAAATCATTAGAATAACCAAGTAAAAGAGCTTACAAGTCATGGAATCAATGGGGCACTTCATGGTGGCATGCCCTTCCATATTGGGCTTTGGCATGTATAAGTGTCTCCAATTTCAATAAGGTGGTTTATCAAGGACCCTATTAGAGGATTTCAACCTTTAAAGGGGTTGACATGTCCATGGTACATTTCTTAAGTGGTAGGTGGCAAATGATATAGTAATGGGACAGAGTGGGGATTAGGGGAATCATCCAGATCACATGTAATGGTACAAGGGTAGCTATAATAAGGGAAGCCCACACTTAGGTATATGAGTGTAAGAGGGAGCACATTGTGGTACACGAGTTACCCCGACCTTTGTTTTTCCACCCTTCTTCATATGCCTTTTGACTTTCATAATTTTTTCTTCATAATTGCTTGAGGCTCCAGGGGATGAGAGGATGATGTGTAGTATATAGCAGTGGATACCCCCTTAAGGCGGGGCAATTCATCACCCACCAGGGGTTGGAAAAATCATGGGTTCCTTAATGAAGGAGGGGGCTCATCTAGGGCCCATAGGAACCAGGTGATGGCCATGGATAAGGGGTAGAGCTCATGTTTGGCTTTTGCCTACGTGCTAAATTTGTATGTCCCAACCATCTTTTGCATTTTGTGGTACATTTCTTGTTGAGAGTGGCCAAATTATGCTTTTTCTTTTCTTTTTAGTTGCATCAACCTTCAGGGCATCATTCCAGGCTCAACCCAAGGTGTGGACAAGGCGAGGGGGAGGCTAACCCTATGTGGACCCAGTGGACACATGTGGATCCGGATGGGAAAAGAGATGAATGAGGCTAAAATGAGCAGAAGGGGGTGATGTATATGGTCTTGGGAAGCGAGACCACACAACCAAAATTAGAATTTACCATGTAGTGCCTACCCTAGAGCAATGGTCAGTAAAGGAGATCCCATGAGACTAGGATACAAGGCTAACCACAAAAAAAGGCAATGGAGACAAGAGTATAGACCTAGCCCACTTTTTTTGCCGAATCCCCCCACCAATCCATGCCCAAAAGTGTCCATGACAAGTAAGGAAAATTACTCAACTATACCAATGAAAAGCCATATCTTCGAGGTCGGGAGGCCCACCTTCAAACATACAATCATATCAAGTGGGTGAGGGACCACATGGCTGGCTCAGGTGGCGAAGATAATGGCGCAACGAGTTATATGGTGGTTGCTGGTTGCCGACTGAGGACCATCTAGGAGAAAAAATTTCTCCTATATACACTACCCACAGGTGGTGGTTAACATCTGGCTCCAATTGGGACATGAGCTCTTGGAGAGGTGCATGAAGCTATTCGAACGGGAGGCCATGAGAACACCAACAATCTCTTGGTACCGCAGACTTGTTACCTGCACATATCAAAGACCAAGCACATGGGGCAACATGTTTTTGTGGTGTCTTATGATCACCCATGCTTAGTATTAGGCCATAAAAATCAACAAGAATATAAAATTCAAATTTAATCTAAATGCAAGTAATATAGTATGAAAATATCATAGTGAGCATGCACTGCATCCTACCCTTACATGCATGATTACATTGTCCAAATATTAAGTGTAATCATAAAGCCAATGCAACCCAATCAATGTGAGAATAATTGCCCCTATAATAAGTCTTGTGGTGACAATAGGAAGGGATAGAGCTACGAGGGTGGGAGGTTGGTGAATGAAACAATAAGGTGCTAAGGGCCTTAAGTGAGGAGGGGAAAGATGGATCGAATGTGCATTTTTCCCATAACCTAAAGATGGATATGTCAACAATTAGGCTCATAAATTTTCGATGAATGGCAACTTTAGGCCTATCATCTTCATGATCATTCTTCATGGCGTTATGTTTCATGGTTCTTTTAATGTTATAATGGGAAGGAAGAAGGTGGGAGGAGGGTTTAGACTCAACAATGTGGTTTCCCAAACAATTAGGCTCAGGAAGGGGAGAATGATCAATATCATCGATGGTTGCGTGAAGAGGGGTGATAAAAGGGTTAGTTGGTGAGTTAGATACCCCCCAGGGTCATAGGGAAAAATAGGGCCTTGGGGGTATTACCGGTATCATAGACAAGGCTGCTATTGCAAGAATGATCCCTCGTCTCCTACATTTCCCTTTTAACAGAAGAATGGTAATAAATATTCAAAGGGGCACTGGGGAAGTCCCTTCAAGGGCTTTATCATATGCAATGAGAGGAGGAAAATCGTGAGGAATCAGGAGGATACTAGTAGCTTTATCTTTTAAGATAAATTCATCATTCATATTGTTGTCAAGATCCCCTTCACAATTACTTGATTCTTGTTGGTTATTTGGAACGAGACCCACTTGACTCCCTAGAAATGGGGCTTCTTGACTTTCTTTTTCTTTATTTACCTCATCCATGGGCTTCTCAAGGTTCAGAAGAACTTGGCTTTCTTTGTTCCTAGGTTGCGGGGAAGCGTCCCCCCCCCCTCGTCCCTGTTTCCGAAACGCGCTCCGTGCGGGAGCGTTTTGGGAGTGTTCGGAAACGCGCTCCCGAAAACACTTCCTGAGGGGAGCGTTTTCCGGAGCGCGTTTCCGAACCTGTTAAAATGCTCCCTGCCTTTTCGGGAGCGTTTTCGGAAACGCTTGGGAGCGAACGCTCCCTGAGCGCTTCCGGCGTTTAAAAAACGCTTCGGGAGCGTTCGCTCCCGAACGCTCCCCGGAACAAAAAACGCTTCCTGCTGGGAGGAAATTTTTTTCAATGAAAAAAACGATTTGTTTAGGGCCAGAAATGGGTTTTAGGGCTGATGTGGAGGTAAGGGAAGCATTGACATTTCATGGTAATGTTAAATTCTTAAAGTAAAAGGTCACTTTTACTTAAATTTTTAACATTACCATGAAATGACTCAGGATGTTTAAGAGTGGTTTCGACCTCATTGGATTTCATATGGAGAAACTAGAATTTTAGGTTTCACTCAAAATTCAGCAGACTTAATGGTTTTCAGGGTTTCATGGTTTGGGAATTTGCAATGTTTCCATTTGATTCTATCATGTGTAAGGGTATGATATTGGCATTTGATCAAGAGCATGAAGTCCTTTAAGAACCTTGATGTACCCTTCAATCAAAGGAAAACAACTGGTTAGGCATGCTAATCTTTTTCAACCACATTTTAAGGTTGAGGAGATGAACCCTTCACTCAAACCAAAATCATTGGTTAGGCATGCTAAACTTTTTCAATTTCTATCATGTTATAAGGTTGAGCAATCCAAGTCTGAAGACTTTGAGCTAGATGATGTTTATGTATCTCTTGTTGATGATCCCATTTCTAGTAGCGATGAATCAATGATGAGTTTCATGAGAGACCATGTTGTTCAGTGATTTGTAGTTTTGATGTCTATTTTTGCTACTACTACTACTACTAAAGTTGTAGAGGAGTTTTAGGAGTCCTCAAACTTTGAGCCATATTATTTATGTAGCTCATGTTGATGATCTCTTGTCTAGTAGTGGTGATGATTTTGATCATGATGAGGAGTGATCATGTTGTTGATCACTAATATGTAGTCTTGTATTAGGCCAATGGCCTCATAGCTTGTAGCATTGTTTTTGGACTTTATGGGCCATTTGAAGCCTCATTGCTTATGTATTTTTCGATGATATGTATTGCACTCGGTGCCATTTTGATATATTCACCTTTGCATGGTATATAAATGAGCAAACTTTGCATATTTTGTCTCTATTGGCTTGGAATCATGGTTGCAAATCTTAAAATAGTTTTTTTTATTAAAAAATAATTATTTAATGTATTTTTTTTAAAACCGGTTCATTGAGATCTGACGGCTCCCGGTTAGACCGGTTCCGGTTAGAAACCCAGTTCATTAGGTCCACCGGTCCGGTCACCGGTTCCGGTTTTAATAACTATGCTCACACAAATCCAGAAGTACAAGAGGGGTACATGAAGGCATTGGACAAGTTGGTACTTGACAGGGAGGAGTGTGCTAGATTGCGCCTTGAATTAGGCAAATACTTCAGTTGCATTGCTAACTTTGGTTCTTTCCATGCAATGGAAGACGGGGAACTTATAAATTTGAACATCTTCATGAATGATGTTGGACTTTAAGATATATGCCTTGAAAATTGGCCGCATGGTCAACTGTTGAAGATGGGTCATCATCAAACCTGGGCAGTGGTTCCCCATGATTACAATTAATGTAATTTGGGTATCCCGGAGCCCATTTAATATATAATGCTGAGTGTTTTGCTGTCCAATCCCACATGGTGTTGAATATTCTATGGAGCTCATATGCAGAGTCGCCAGGGTGATTGAAATTGCCTTTACAAATGCTTGGCTCACCCTAGATGCATTGACTTTGAAGTTTAATGAGGAACTAGGGCTTCATTCCTCCAATAGAGTCGCTAATAATGATTTGTCAATATGTCATACGGGGAATAAAACACACGACTCGTGTCCCCGACAACAATGCCAAAAATGTTACCGCTCAAACTAGCAGGGGTACTAAGAGGGGATCCTATAGAGCAACTACTAGGTTAAGGGCAACAATGGAGCGATAGCCCACTATCACCTCAGCTAAGCTCCCTGCTCTTTATGGATTTTCACCGATGGGAGGAGACCCGATATGAAAGGAATCACAATAATGGATGTGTCAATGAGATGATGAAGGGTGATTCCCAAGGCCTATTCCTAAGAGAGACTCAATTGTATGGCATTCTTGCTTGGAAAGAAAGGTGATAGGCTCTCTAGGAAGGGCTGAGAGGATTCTCAAGGCTAGTGTTTGTGAATGTATCTTGTAAAGATGGTCCCTAGGCCTGGAAATCCTTATGGAGACTTGGTCTTTGTGTGATCTTTGCGGAGTTGGAGTCATGAAGTTGTGGGACCACACGAGACCATGTGGACCCAAAATTAGGTCAAGGAAGTGGAATTGATCAATCAAGGAGGGGATTGACCTAATTGTGGAAGGGAAGAGGATCAATGGATACATCTTCTTAGAATAGAATACAATGATCCAAATGAGGTCACTAGCCAAGGGAAACCTAAGGCAAGAAATGATCCTTGGGCTAGGGCTTGCAATATTTCGAGATCCCACCTTCGGAATTTCGTGAAATTCGGAGGGCCTCTAGAGGAAATCCTAACGTAGTAATGGACAAGAAATCGAAGTATTTTGATGGCTATAACGTGAGATAAGTGATGCCCTAGATGACCTATGGAGGCTAGGCCTAGAAAGAGAAGGAGGGGTGAGATAAATATGTGTTTAAAGTGATCACCTATGGAAAGACCAATGCCTTGTCCCGTGGGAGAGATGGAGTTAGGAGAATTTATGGTTTGGAAGAGGTTAACCCAATCAAGGAGGTCTTCAAGCAACTTCGCATGGCATTAGGGCATGAGAGCAACTACTTGAGATCTTTGTACTTCAATATGCAATAATTGACGACTTATCAAGATGTATTTCAACAAACAATCTCTAGGAACATTCACCCATTCTTACATGGCCCATACAATGATGCAACGCTAGAAAAAATCAAGATTTCCACAATTTCGCATAAGAAAGTAGTAAATTTCAGACTTGTCTATCGAAAATCTCAGTAACATTTATGTGACAAAGTAAACAACAAGAATAAGCATGAAAAGATTACTTACATGTAAAATGAGTATATCCAATCATCATATTATGCCAATAATGAAGCTCCAAGACAAGAGAAAAAGATCCAAACATCAAAATTCATCCATAACATCCAAACCTGTCCTCGAAAGGGAGTGTGAAATTCTCAAGGGCTATTAAATCCCAATCCCAGTGATGATGATGAAGATGAATCACCTCACTTGTATTTATAAAATCACTAATGAGTTCGATTTGCCTAATTTGGGGTAATTGAGCCCCAAATAATAAATAATGTGCAACAATAACATACCTTGGTGACAAGCCCACCAAGATATCTCAATAACATAATAATAAGCCTCTCAAGAGGTTAGAATGATCAATAAAGTGAGTCGTTGGGCCTTTGAGAGGGGCTGATGAAGTCCAAAGTGTGCCATGATGTGAGAATGGACCTCAAACATAGTGGACAAGGGGTTGGCCCCTTGTTTTCCAAGCAAATCCCTGTGATGCTCCCAAGTGGGCGCGGGGGAGTCGGGGACACAAGGACATCCTCATGGGTCTCCAAGTGGATCAAAAATACCTGTAGACCATCTGTAAGGGCTAGGATGACGACATAAGCCCTGATACATCCTCATCTAGACCTTGGAACATCTGCCAAGTGTATGGTGCAAGGGTGGAGCCGACTGGGCATGGTGGTCCAGGTGCATCATCCTCATCTAAACAGTGGAAAACGAGCAATCAATGAACAATGCTAAGGATCCATGAAGTACTCTCTACTATGGTGGAGGCCCATGGCTCTCAATGCTCACCCTACAAGTATCAATGTAGCCCTCTGGAGGGCTAGGACCCTGTATAGGGAGACCAAGCCCCAAATGGAGTTCCACCTTCAATCCTGCATAAGATCCAATGCGTCCCCTTGCCCTCCAATACAACAAATCATTAGAATAATCAAGTAAAAGAGCTTACAAGTCATGGAATCAATGGGGCACTTCATGGTGGCATGCCCTTCCATAGTTGGCTTTGGCATGTACAAGTGTCTCCAAGCTCAGTAAGGGGGTTAATCAAGGACCCTATTAGGTGGTTTCAACTTTTAAAGGGGGTGACATGTCCATGGTACATTCCTCAAGTGGTAGGTGGCAAATGATATAATAATGGGATGGAGTGGGGATCAGGGGAATCATCTAGACCACATGTAATGGTACAAGGGTAACTACAATTAGGGAATCCCACACCTGGGTATATGAGTGTGGGAGGGAGCAAATCGTGGTACATGAGTTACCTCGACCTTTGTTTTTCCACCCTTATTCATATGCCTTTTTTCTTTTGATAATTTTTTCTTCATAACTGCTCGGAGCTCCAGGGGATGAGAGCATGATGTGTAGTATATAGTAGTGGATACCCCCTTAAGGCGGGGCAGTTCATCGCCCACCAGGGTTTGAGACATTCATGGGTTCCTTAATGAAGGTGGGGGCTCATCTAGGGCCCATAGGAACCAGGGTGATGGCCATGGATAAGGGGTAAAATGTTTGGCTTTTGCCCACGTGCTAAATTTGTATGTCCCGACTATCTTTTGCATTTTGTGGTACATTTCCTATTGAGAGTGGCCAAATTATGCTTTTTATTTTCTTTTTAGCTGCATCAACCTCTGTGGCATCGTTTTAGGCTTGACCCAAGGTGTGGACAAGGGGAGGGGGAGGCTAACCCTATGTGGACTTGGATTAGAAAAGAGATGAGTGGGCTTGTTACCCACCACTTCGTGGGTGATATCCCTAGGAGACATTTTTCTATGTTGTCAGGAAACGTGGGTGCGGGTGCGGGGATGGGGACGGGGACGACACTTTTTGAAACAGGGTGCGTGGGTTCGTCGAGGGTATATATATATATATATATATATGTGAATTTGTATAAAACAAGAAAAATAAAATATTTTTTATTTAAAAATTAAAGTTTAAACTTCAAAGATTTAAACATGCACATCATTGAACATTCAACATTCATATAATGATATATCATATCAGTCTTGACTCTTCAGATAAATTAAAGTTGATAATACATTGAAATTTCAAAATTTCAAAATTTCTTAATAGATTAAGATAGATTGAAGAGTGCAATGATTATATGAGTTCCCACTGTCACTACTAACAACAATGTATGCCCTAATGATATAGAAAATTACTACTGAAAACACTACAATCATAGTAAGAATGTCTTTGTCACAACATACCCATCAGAAGATGATACTTGCATCATGGTAATGCCATCCAAGTGAAGCTACTATACAAGTAACAAATGACAACATTCTGAAAACTTCCTTTGCAGGACTTTCCCATGCAGTTAGAATCAACTGAACATCAGCGTCTACAATTTCATCAATTTTAAAGACTACAGTGTCAGCAATTATTTTCACTTATAACACTTTAGATATAGAAGGAAGATGAATTAAACACACCCCTTTTGCCTTGTTCCCTGTGCATATATCCAGTAGTCTAATCTCGAATCAACACCCTTGGTATTTGGGTGCATTAATATTGTGCCTTATTTTCTTTCGGGAATACCTAAGCATATGGGGTATTGGTTGTTAGTAAACACTGTTTGTTCAACTAAAATTTTCCATGTTGAACCCACTTTTAGTTGCACCTGTAACTTTGCAACTACACTTACTAGAAATATGTGCAGTCTTCCAGTTTCCTCGAGATTTTGTATTCTTTCATTCCCTTCTCTAATTTCATGAATTTGTCAAGTTCCTCCTTCATCTCTATTAATGAATTCAAGTTGCTCACTTAATAAGTGGGTGAGGTCGCTGCTTGCCGTGCCGAGGGTGAGGTTGCTGCTTGCTGTGCCAAGGGTGAGTTGCTGTGCGGTGAGGTGAGGTAACGATCGCTGTGGGCTGCGGAGTCCGAGTGGGTAAGTTTTAACTTTTTAAGTTTTAACACACAAAAAAATAAATCGCAATAAGAATAGTTGAGTCATATTTAATTTTAATTTTAATAAAAAAATATTAAATTTTAATTTTAATAGCGATTAGTAATAGTCGAATTTAATAAAATAAAATAAAAATTTAACCAAACTTGCTGCCGAAGAACCCGAAAAGAACCTGTTTTTGGGGTTCTCCATTCCCAAATCAGCAAAAGAACCCTGATTTTGTGTGGGACGTCTCGGGTTCTTCCATGAAGAACCGGGTTCTTTAGGGTGCTTCTGAGAAGAACCCGTCAAGCACCCGGTACTTGGGGACGGGAACCCGTTTCGGGTTCGGGAACCCTACCCTTGGGTGCGGGAACCCGTGCAACGTAGTTTTTCTCCACGATGGACCTCCACCGGCAGCCAACAACCCCTTGAAGCCTCCTACTAGCTCGTTGTGCCATTTCTCTGCCCCCTGAGTGAGCCATGTGGTCCCTCACCCATTTGTATTGATCCTATGTTTGAAAGTGGGCCTCCCGAATCTAGAGGTATGTCTTGTCGTTTGGTAATTGAGTATTGGGTTTACTTATCATGTATACTTTTGGGCATGGATTGATGGGGGCATTTGGCGGAAAGAGTGGGCTTAGTCTGTGCTCCTGTCCCCTTGATCTATTTTGGGTGTTACCTTTGCATTTTAGTCCCGTGGGATCTCCTTTATTTATCATTTGGTTCTAGGGTGGCACTACTTGGGAAACAGCGATTTTGGGTGCATGGTCCTGCTCCTTTATCCGCATATATTACTCCCCTTCAACTCATTGTACCCCCATTCATCATTTCTCCTCTTATTTTCATTTTGTTTTGTATTTTCCTTTTCTTTCCATTATTCTTATTATTTACTTTCTTATTTTTATTTGTATTTATCATTTTTTCTAATTCCTGTTCTCTCCTATTTAGTCTTGTTTCCTTAACCTTCAGCATCGTTGTTCTGTGTCTTTCTGCAATTTCCCTGAGGATGGGTGAGCTTGAATTGTCTGATTAAAACTCCAAAAATTATGATAAGATGAGCTAATGCGAAAACCCCTATTCTACAAATTGGCTTCTATCAAAGTCTTGGAAACTCACATGTTGCACATTTTTAATCGATGGCAGGTCAGATATGTGTCAAAGTTCATTGATTAATGCATTGGTTTATTGCCCTCAGGATGTCACTGATTAATGCATTCCTATGCTTTACCAGATTAAGTAGGTAAACAATTTCAATAACCCACCATAATGGTAATGCCATTCTTGAGTGTGAGCACTGTGAAATTAATCATATTTGAAGTAGGTAATTTTAGAAAGAACTTGTCTTCTGTGTTGAAGAACCTACACCCATTTAATCTTGATCAAACGTGTTCCCCATATTTCTGTTCTGTGAATTGGCACTGAGAAAAATAGTTACGTTTTTGCATGGATCACAACTGATTGTTTCGTCCCTTGTTTTTTTGGCCACCAGAGTTTGTACCAATTCTTGTATCTGCCCAGTCAATTATTAGCTTTTACATTGGATTTAATTAATGGTATCATGTATGGCTGTTCATGCAGACGTGCTGTTGTGGAGGAATTAACTAGTTTAGGAGCTGCTGTTTATACATGTGCGCGTACAGAGAAGGATCTTAATGAATGTTTAACTCAGTGGAAAGAAGCTGGGCTGCAGGTTGGTGGTACAGTCTGTGATTTATCATCTTGTTCAGCACGAGAGGAGCTGATTGAAAAATGTTCTTCGTTTTGCAATGGGAAACTCAATATGTTGGTATGTATATGAATAGTTGTTCACAGTTCGCTTCAAGAAATTCTATCTACAAGTGCCATGCTTTTCCTACTTCTTTGTTTCTAGTTATTAACTCCAAGTTTACTCGCTATCTTTTTGGTTTCACTCAGGATAATTGGCATTTGGTGGTTTGCACCCTGTTTGCAATGTAAGCAATGAAACATCTACAACATTACTCTAATTAACAAACAAAATTGACATACATAAAGAAAACCATGAATGCCAGTTTTAATCACAAACTTGGACAGAAATACACATAGGATTGAGAAAGAGTGGTTCATACGTTTATTATTTGGTGATGGAATGTCTTGCTACATAGTGCAGAAGAGGACTATGTTCTATAACTCCAAAATACCTGATCATTTAACTATTATATTAACTACTACTCAAATAAATCGTTATTACATCACTTTTTTATTAAGACTTTATTATACTCCTAAGTCCTGATTGATATGTCTAGTTCTAATTATGACGCTTGTCTCTAATACCTTACTATTATAGTCATTCTAGAATAAAGTGGTGTCACCCCAAGGACTCGCCACTTTAATCCAAAACCCCTGTACACACTATAGTCCAGCCAAACAAATGAAAAGGGGAAATCAGCTTCACTTTTTGATCTTGACTTTGTGCTTAATGCATGTGTTAGATGCAGTGTTGCAAAAGTTGGACTTGGGAATAAATTGGCAAGGGTCCTAAAATTGAAAAACTCGTCAAAGTCGGGGGAAAATCGAAAAAATTGGCAAAAACTCGGTAAAATTAAGAAAGTGCAAAAATATTCATTTTTTCCTATTTTTTTAGCATCTAAAGTTCCACAACATCATATAAATGCATGGCCCCATAAATATGAAAATAAAACTAATATATAAGATGTATAAGAAGTCTAGTGCTACATCACATATCAACAGTGAATCAAGCCTTGAATCTTGAGTCCTGACTCAACCTCAAGAGTCAAAATATCAAGAAACAATACAATAAATGTATCTCATTATCATGAGTCATCTAAATATCATAATCTAGTGAGTCACTGAGTTCCTCTGTCCCTTTTACAAGAATAGGGAATGGCTTTACCTCTAGAGGAAGAAGGCCCCTTTCCTGGGGCTATAAATGGACTCTGGCGTCCTCTAGAAGCAAAAATAGGAGATCGCCTCTATCCTTTGCTGCTGCCCATGCTAGATGGTGTCTCCTCCTCCTCCTCCTCTGATCCTTGGATCAATTGCCATAATATACTGAGCTGGCTAGGGCACACTGGTCCAAGTGCATCATCTCGCAAATAGTATGGGGCAATGATCAGACTGTTGAGGGTGCCCATGACATGAAATGATGCTTTAACACATGATGGAGTCCCAGGCTCTCAATGCTTCCCCTGGGAGTGTTAATATGATCCTTTGGTTGGCTTCGGCTCCAATTAAGTTGCCCAACCCCTGATGAAACCTCTTGCCAATTACATATAAGATCCAATGCGCTTCCTCACCATCAGGTATAATAATTCATTAGTGCATCTAAGTGAACCAAGATTGTTAATCGAAGGCACATTGAGACTTCATAGTGGGCTTCCCTTACGAATTTGGGGCTTTAAGCTCGTAATTGTGTTACCTTCTTAGGTAGGAGTGGCTAGTAAACAACCCTATTAAGTGTTCCTAACCCTTAAGGGGAAAGACATATCCCTGGTACATCCTTCAATTGATAACTGTTATGTGAATGATGATGAATGGATGAGGACACGAGGGTCTCAAAGCCAAATGCCATGGGTTCAAGGATGGTAATGATGAGGGATGTCCACATATTCGGGTGTGTATATGTAGGAGGGAGCAATCGTGGATACACGAGTTACCCCGACCTTTGTTTTTCCACCCTTCTTTATTAGCCTTTTTCCTTTTCTTTATTTTTCTTTGTATTACTGCTTGGGGCTCTAGAAGATGAGAGCATGCTGTGTATGATGTAAGTAGTTATCACCCCCTTAAGGTGGGGCAGTTCATCGCCCACCAGGGATTGGGACGTGTATGGGTTCCTGAATGCTTTGGGGGCCCTAGGAACCAGGGTGATGGCCATGATGAAGGGGCATAACTCATGTTTGGCTTTTGCGCACATGCTATATTAAATGTCTTGACCATCTTTTGCATCTTATAGTATTCTTTTCTTTTGTTTCTTGCTTGTGGCCATGATATGCTTTTAACTTTCCTTTAGCTGCATCAACCTTTGGGGCAACATTTCTAGGCCCTGTTACCCACCACTTGTGGGTAGGTATATAGGAGAAAAAATTTCTCCTATATGGTCTTTAGCTGGCAAACAACAACCCCTTGTAGCCATCAGATAGCTCGATGTGCCATTATCTCCGCCACCTAAGCCAACCATGTGGTCCCTCGCCCATTTGTTATGGTTGTATGTTTGAAGGTGGGCCGCTCGACCTTGAAGGTATGGCTTTTCATTGGCATAGTTGAGTAATTTTCCTTACTTGTCATGGGCACTTTTGGGCATGGATTGATGGGGGGATTTGGTGGAAAAATTGGGCTATGTTTGTACTCTTGTCTCCACTGCCCGATTTCATCGTTAGCCTTGTATCCTAGTCCTGTGGGATCCCCTTTACTCACCATTAGCTTTAGGGTTGGCACTGTTGTCGCCCATATTGTATAGGCACTGTAGCAACCGCTCAGGGCGAGGGTTGTCACTCTAATCCTCGCCCACTCTGTTCTAGCTGTCTTCCAACAACAGGCTATGGGTGGTAGTCCTTGTTGGCCTGTGACCGCACTCAACTTGCAGAAGTAATCCCTATAAGGAAATCACAGGGTAGAGGTGTGAATGTTTAAGGGGAAGGCCAAGCAATTCAAGCGCAGATTGAGCGGAAAGCCCCGCAGTCAAAAGAGAAAAGTGCCACGGTCAAGGAATTATGATCCAAAGTTGTGTTAATTGCCGCACCCCACAAACCGTTACATATACTATATATTACATATGATATGTGTAACATCATTTACCGCTCTTAACTCCTTACCGCAATTGCATTTCGCTCCCTGCAGATTATAACATCTACCCTCCGCTTCCCCATAAAAAATACTCCCGGTTGCGATCTGTGGGCGGCCCCACTTCCGCCTCGCCACGTCACCTTCTCCTCACCGCACTCCGTGCGTTGCAAACCATAACATTTATCCTTCGCTTCTTATCACAAAATACTTTCGACTGCGATCTGTGGACGGGCCCCACTTTCGCCACGCCACCCATTCCTCGCTCACCGCACATCGCTCTCCACAAGATTTAACTCTTACCTACCGCTGCTCATATGTAAAGCCTTCCGATTGCGATTTGCGATGTAAGTTGGGGCCCACCTCCGCCTTGCCATGTTGCCTTCTCGCCATCGCAAACCATAACATCTACTCCCGTTTTATTAAATGTTAACACTCTCGCTTGCGATTTGCGATACGAGCTTGGGCCCTACCTCCTTGCCACGTCATAAATAGCCCCTCCGTGGCCTTTGTCTCGCTCTTTCTAGTGTTAATAATCCTGCTAAGCTCCCCATCCAATACCACAAACCATCCGTACCCCCCTTCGAAATCCGGTTTTCGGTCTGCAATTCAAACACAACATGGGCTTTTGGGTGGAGCACACAGTTATGGTTTATTCAATTCGTTCAGGAAATCTCCGCTAAAGAGCCAAGCACGCGCAACACGACTGGTCGTTTCACAACTGTTAAGTGGAAATCATGAGGATGAGGGAGTGGAGGCTTTCAAATAGCAGATGGAATCATATAATGGAAGTCAAACTGCCCACCTGTTCACAGCCACTCCTCACCACCCCTTTTGAAGATTCCGGAATTTGGCCTCAGTGGCCAACTATATTGTTTCTTTTTACTGTTAGATTGTGATGTTTTATTGGTGAAATCTTGATTTTACCCAATTCTGTTTTGATTTTCTGTTTGCAGAAGTGATTGCTTGATGCACGCTCTGCTAGTTTGTTAGGATATTTCGGTTTTCACATGTGTGGGTCGATCAGGAGTGATTATTCAATCGTAAACCCTCAGGGAGAACTCTATATGTAGAGAGTTCAAAGATGAAAGAAAGGTTCTGAATTTTGGAGAATTTTTGCTCGTAGTTTCGTATGATTGTGCTCCTTGTGCTCCGAGATACATATTTGGGAGAGATGTTTTGAACTTAATATGATACAACGTCGTTTATTTGGATTCCAGATGGGGGCAATGAGTAGTATGTATCCGTATTCCTTTTGTTTATCAAGAATCTCCCGTTTATGTATAATCACCTTTTCATGCTCGTCGCTATGGATGATTCGTGTAATGTCGTCGCTGGTTTTATGCATTTTTATTTATGAATTCGTTTTATGTATAAAACTTGCTCGCACTTCCTTAATTCGTGCTCCACAAATCTCTATTGTTAGTCATATTTCACTTGCATCCGCTTCTTCTAAGTTAACAAGAGACAAATTCTTAAGGATTTTAAGCCTGTCTCTTGTGGATTCCTCCTCCGTTCTTCTTCAACACCTCTACATAATTTGAAAGCCTCTCGCTCATTGTTTCATACTTGGCCCATTTGAAAGCCATCCACCCATTCAACTCTATTGAGCCCTCTCATAGTATAGGGTAATTCACATGAATCAGACTCCAAGGTCTTCTCCATTCCCCGAACCACAAAAACCATTATTTCTCTTGATCCATATTCCGTCGAGGTATCTATACAATTGTCCACATTTAACCTCTGATTTTTAAGATGTCCTAGGCACTCGGTCTTTTGCAACTCAAGGTCTGTCTCTAGGAGCTACAAAATCGTTTTTGGCGCCGTTGTCGGGGATACGAATTTGAAAATCTTTTTCCCCGGGTACGCCATTATCTTCACCCTTCAATCCGGTGAGCACACCCTTAATCGTGTGAGCACGAAAGGGTTGAGAGTTGCATAGCTCTCACCTTGGTGACTCCACTAGTATGAAAGTTCAAATCAAGTGTAATCCCTGGCTTACACAAGGCCTCATACTTGATCAAATACTTCTCAACAAACAATCTCTTCGTATCCGATCCCAGAAAAGATCATATTCAAGAGAATCCGGAAGGAGAAGAAACCCGACCAGGCTGACCTACCCTCATTTTCTCTAGAAGATTCGCCTTCCTCATCTCATAAAGTCGACATCTATGGCCCCGGCTCCACGACTCGTGTACTTGAGTATCCTCCGTAAAACCTCCGCTTTAGCCATTTCAGCCATAAAAGACGATGCCGAATCCGTCGATACTTCTCTCGCCTCCCTTGCACCCTACTCCGTAGGTCGAAGAAGTCAAAGAAGTTACAACACTCCAAAGCTCTTTACAGATAAATATCCAAACCTCTACTCAACATATACTTGTTATACCACAACCAAATCATCCAAAGAACATACCACCGCCACCCCTCATGGCTGTACCTAGTTTCCTCCTCAACAAATATGCTCCATTGGCTCTACCTCAAGTACTAAATGACATGCCGCAAGATTCTTTAAAGCTCCCCGCTTCGGTTCACCGGGGAAGATAGTACTTCACGCGCAAAGACATATTGAAAACTTCGCACCTTTGCCGAGAATGTGAATGTAGAGCACTTAGATGTGGTGTTGAGGCTTTTCGTCCAATCCTTGGATGGAGAGGCTCGAAAAGTGGTTTAAGTCTCTAGTCGATAACATAGTGACCACTTGGGAAGAAATGGAGAATTTCTTCACACTAAAATGGGGAGAAAAGAGGGATCATGGATACGTTCTCACAGAGTTCAACACTCTTAAAAAAGAGACACAATGCGGATGTAAAATTTTTTTTTATAAAGAGGTTCAATAAGCTCTATAATAATCTCCCTATCGAGATAAAGCCCCCCCCAAGCAAACTGCTAAGGTGGTCTTTGTAGGAGCTTTCCAATCGGAGTTTGGGTTCACCCTAAGAGAAAGAAAATCCAGATCTTTGGATCAGATCCAGAACGATGCATTGGAGGTAGAAGCAAACTTTGCTTCTACTGGTAAATTCAAAGGGAAGACAGAGCATGAAGCCAGAAGAAAGAGGAGGGAGGAGGCTTCTATTTCTAATCAAGAGAGGGAATCACAGGAGTATAGAATTGAAGAAATGAATAACCTGATCAAGAACCTCTCAAATAAGCTGGTTAAGCTTGAATTGGAGGCCAAGAATTCCCCTCCTTGTTCCAACCAAATGATCTCCAATCGTGGGTTTAATCCCCCGTATCGGAAGCCCCCTCTACAGCTGCTGCATCGTGAAAGGAAGGAACAACAAGATCATATCCAACCTCCTCTGTACTTGGAAGGAGAGTTGGAGGAACAAAGCCGAGGAAGTCACAAACAACTAAGAGAGTCAATTCCTCGCTTACTCCGATGATGAGGAAGGTGAACTCACCCCCGCAAGGGGAGCAAGAAGAGAAGGAAGTCCCTTCGGAAGACCAAGATATTGACAATTACTCGCGACGGTTCGTGGATTTCATGCAAGCTCAACTCCACAAGACGTATGATCTTAGGTCCTCCAGAAGAGAACCCGAGTGCAAGAACAAAATGAAGAGTCAATATCAAGAGAACAGACCCCTCCTAGTTCTCGCCGGTGAGGGGAAAAACCGTTAGAAGAGTCTCGCCCCTCATAAAGCCGCTAGCACCCACTTCCACGAAACAAGGCTCGATCCTCCCAAAAATGAGAAATCCCCATCTGTACCTTTGGACCTGACTGACCCTCCTAAAGAACAGTTCAAGGAAGCCACTGTAGAAAAAGGGCCCACATCCTTTAATCTCTAGAAAGAATTAGAGAAGGTCAAGATCTCGGTCCCCTTGATTGAGCTCCTGAAACAACCTTCATACAAAGCTTAGGTGTCTCAATTCATGCAGCGCCATGGGGTAAACCCAATGCCTGACAGCCTCAATCTCCAAGAAGAACGACCCATGGTGGTTTTTGGACTGCATGTAGAAAACCAGTTCCTAGCCTATTCTGAAGAAGAGGGAGGCAAGCTTACCCTCCATGAAGAAGGGGAAGAGCTGAAGTGTTTCCCAGAGGACAACACTAAAAGTCAACAACAGTTTGGTGATCCGGAAACAGAGGTAACAAAGCTTAATTATCTAGATCCACAAGAGCATCCTCAACAAGCAACGTTTCCTTTAGAGATTAAAGGCCAGTCGGATTTGCATGATGAAGACCATCTCTCAAATTTTCTTTCAGCAGTACAACAAATTGTTACAATCATGTTCCTTCCCCCGAAATTAACGAGAGTTTGTAGCTCCCTTGCAAGCTTCTGTGTGACAAAGAGAAAGATAATGAACACTCAGATCATTGGACTACCATGGATAATGATGAAAAAGAATATGTTCCCTTGCTGTTCGAAGATAATCAGTTTCAACACACAAGCAAAGCAATAGTTTGGAATGAGGTTTGCTCTCTTGTTACAAATCTTCTAGAAGATCTTATGTTGCATGTTTACCATATTCCTTTGGTCAGTGTATGTAGTCATCAGTAAAGGAAGGAGATGAGGTATGTATCAGGGTGTTTGTTCCACGTAAAGTTAAAAATTGGTTTGAGAATCTTTCAGCTGCTAGCATGAGCAATTTTCATCAATTCATGCAAGTTTTCCTAGGTCGATGGGTAATCATGGGAAATGTCTTCCTTATCATAGAAGAGTATGGACATTTAAAAAGATAGCTTGGGGAGACAGTACAATATTTTTCAGACAGGTTCAATAAGGTGTATCATTTAATGCCTGCTGATATAAGGCCACCCTTAGGAGTAGCTCTCTTGCACTACTCAAATGCCTTTAATCAAGGGATGGCATTCCAAGTAAGAGAAAGGGACACTGCAACCCTTGAAGAAATGAAAAATATTGCAGTTGATGTGGAAATGAACTTGCTGAACAGAGAGGCAAAGCTTAAAACAAAGGAAGAATTGATCTAGTTTGATTCTCTACCTTTATGCCTTAATTCATCAGATAAAATGCAAACATGTTCCGAGTTGTTTTTGTAGACATGGAGAACACATGTTTAGTACCAAGTTGTGAGGTTGGATCGATTGGGTCAGGATATTCAGAAATAGGCCAAGTGTTTCTTGATCCAGTGGCTATCTATATTGAGAAATTATTCATCACAAAGCCACCACACCTTTCCATCATTTTTGTTGTTGTTTAGGTTGAGCAAGCTCCTTGCAATGAAGATCAGGCTGGGAATTCCTATCAAATACCATTAAAAGGTTTGTTCCTGAGTTTGGTGACAAACAGTGAAAGAACAAAGTTATTAGAGCAATTGCTTGCCTGGTTGCATTGGCATTATTGTATCATTTAGAATAGCAGTAATTCCAGCAGATTAGGGTAGGTAGGTGTGCAAATAAGCTCAGTGCTATGAGCATCTTTCCAGTTTAGTTTCAGATTGCTTTGCAGTTTTCAGTTCAGGCGTGTTTCAGATTTCAGTTTCAGCATGGTTTAGATTTCAGCATTCAAGATTTTCAGGGTGCGGCAGTGATTTCCGTTTTGATAGTTGGCAGTGCACAACTTAGTTGAAGTTTCAACTCAGATTTACAGTATGCATTCGCGACTCCATGTGCCCAATAAAGCACAAACATTCAGGTCTGCAGGTTCTCAACACACTCAGAACAGCACGTTGCCCCCAAATGGAGCCAATGTTGGCCTGTGACTGCACTCAACATGGAGAAGTAATCCCTATCAGGAAATCACAGGGCAGAGGTGTGAATGTTTAAGGGGAAGGCCAAGCAATTCAAGTGCAGGTCGGGCGGAAAGCCCCGCTGTCAAAAGAGAAAAGTGTCGTGGTCAAGGTATTATGATCCAAAGTTGTGTTAATTTCCACATCCCACAAACCGTTACATATACTATATATTACATATAATATGTGTAATATCATTTACCGCTCTTAACTCCTTACCGCAATCGCATTTCGCTCCTTGTTGATTCTAACATCTACCCTCCGCTTCCCCATAACAAATACCCCCGATTGCGATCTGCGGGCGACCCCACTTCCGCCTCGCCACGTCACCTTCTCCTCACCGCACTCCGTGCATCGCAAACCATAACATTTACCCTCCGCTTCTTATCACAAAACACTTTCGACTGCGATCTGCGGATGGGCCCCACTTCCGCCACGTCACCCATTCCCTGCTCACCACACATTGCTCCCCGCAAGATTTAACCCTTCCCTACCGCTGCTTATATGTAAAGCCTTCTGATTGCGATTTCGCCATGTCACCCATTCCCTGCTCACCACACATTGCTCCCCGCAAGATTTAACCCTTCCCTACCGCTGCTCATATGTAAAGCCTTCCGATTGCGATTTGCGATGTAAGTTGGGCCCCACCTCCACCTTGCCACGTCACCTTCCCGCCATCGCACCTCGCGCATCGCCAACCATAACATCTACTCCCGTTTTCTTAAATGTTAACACTCTCGCTTGCGATTTGCGATACGAGCTTGGGCCCTACCTCCTTGCCACGTCATAAATAGCCCCTCCGCGGCCTTTGTCTCGCTCTTTCTAGTGTTAATCATCCCGCTAAGCTCCCCATCCAATACCACAAACCATCCATGCCCACCTCCGAAATCCGGTTTTCGGTCTGCAATTCAAACACAACATGGGCTTTTGGGTGGAGCGCGCAGTTATGGTTTATTCAGTTCGTTTAGGAAATATCCGCTAAAGAGCCAGACACGCGCAACATGACTGGTCGTTTCACAACTGTTAAGTGGAAATCATGAGGATGAGGGAGTGGAGGCTTTCAAACAGCAGATGGAATCATATAATGGAAGTCAGACTGCCCACCTGTTCATAGCCACTCCTCGCCACCCCTTTTTGAAGATTCTGGAATTTGGCCTCCGTGGCCAACTATGTTGTTTCTTTTTACTGTTAGATTGTGATGTTTTACTGGTGCAATCTCAATTTTACCCAATTTTGTTTTGATTTTCTGTTTGTAGAAGTGATTGCTTGATGCACGCTCTGCTAGTTTGTTAGGATATTTTGGTTTTCACATGTGTGGGTCAATCAGGAGTGATTATTCGATCGTAAACCCTCAGGGAGAACTCTATATGTAGAGAGTTCAAAGATGAACGAAAGGTTCTGAATTTTGGAGAATTTTGCTATAGTTTCTGTATGATTGTGCTCCTTGTGCTCTGAGATACATATTTGGGAGAGTTGTTTTGAACTTAATATGATACAACGCTGTTTATTTGGATTCCAGATGGGGCAATGAATAGTATGTATCTGTATTCTCTTTGTTTATCAGTAATCTCCTGTTTATGTATAATCACCTTTTCATGCTCCGCTGCTATGGATGATTCGTGTAATGTAGCTGCCGGTGGTATGCATTTTTATTCATGAACTCGATTTATGTATAATGCTCATGTGTTAAACTTGATGCACTTCCTTAATTCGTGCTTCACGAATCTCTACTGTTAGTCATATTTCACTTGCATCCACTTCTTCTGAGTTCATGGGAGACAAATTCTTAAGGATTTTAATCATGTCTCTTGCGGATTCCTCCTCCATTCTTCTTCAGCACCTCTACATAATTCTAAAACCTCTGCTCATTGTTTCATACTTGGCCCATTTGAAAGCCATCCAACCATTCAGCTTGTTGAGTCCTTTCATAGTATAGGGTAATTCACATGAATCAGACTCCAAGGTCTTCTCCATTCCCGAACCACAAAACCATTATTTGTCTTTATCCATATTCTGTTAGAGGTATCTATACAATTGTCCACATTTAACCTCTGATTTTAAGATGTCCCAAGCACTGGTCTTTTGCAACTCAAGGATGTCTTTAGGAGCTACAATAGTCCCTATGGAATGAGGTGAAAGAAAACACGTTGGGGACCAACTTGTTTGGGAGACACGGATGAGTGGCCTAGCTACTTGGTTAATTTTAGCAAGTTTAATGACCAGATTAGATTTCTTAAGTATGAGACCAATTCCTAATGGAGTCACAATTCCTTGCTTAATACAAATTTTTTCCAAGTAACGAGATGAACACCCGCTTTCGAACCACAAAAACCATTATTTGTCTTGATCCATATTCTGTCAGAGGTATCTATACAATTGTCCACATTTAACCTCTGATTTTAAGATGTCCTAGGCACTGGTCTTTTGCAACTCAAGGATGTCTCTAGGAGCTACAACAGTCCCTATGCAATGAGGTGAAAGAAAAGAAGTTGGGGATCAACTTGTTTGGGAGACACGAACGAGTGGCCTATCTACTTGGTTAATTTTAGCAAGATTAATGACCAAATTAGATTTCTTAAGTATGAGACCAATGCCTAATGGAGTCACAATTCCTTGCTTAATACAAATTTTTTCTAAGTAACAAGATGGACACCTGCTTCTTAAATGATTAACCTATATGATGTGTAAGTCCTAGGATCTATGTGTGATGCAGTGATCTTGGTTACTTTTAGTTATATGCCTAATTTAAGTGTAACCTTCTCTTAACTATTTGAAGTTGGGCTCCAAGGTAGGTTGTGGGAAGGAGGCCAACAATATATGGCCTGATTAACGATACCTTCTATTGTGCTCCTATCACCTGTTGCCTCCGGCGCTGCAGACACATAGGCTCTGACGATTGCAAGGTCACTGTGTTAACCACCAAAGAGTTTCCAAGCCCCTCAACCTAGATGAGAAGGGTTGCCCTAGATCTCTATCAACCTAGCTTATGCTAGGAGGTAGGTTTTAATGCAAGCTAAACTTAGGATGCTTATGCAATGATGATGAGTGAAGCCTTCTTGAATTAAGATTGTTTATGTTATTTAAGTACTTAGTGTGAATTATCTTGAAGCAAGAGTACTTAATAATAACGAGATAACAATCTTAAAAAAGACAAATGGCAAAAGATACAAGTGCAAGCTTCAACAATATTCCACAAAATGTTTAACCAATTCAGAGAGACTAGATCACTTATCCACCAATGATTATCAACACAAGATGTAAAAAATATATTCTTATGCTAGTACCACAATGCCAATTTAGATGCTCAAGTTAATTTCATTCATCAACGAGATTAGCTTCAGATTTTGAGTGTTTTAAACAGTGTTACATTGGGACTCATCCCCCCACCTAGGGGTCTAGAATCCTCGCCCCCTCGCGCTTTGGGGTCGTGGGGACTTCTAGGGGACGTTTCCCGACGGCCCAAAAATCAGGAAATTAAGGGGGACGTCAAAGGGGACGTTTCCTCAGATTGAGGGGTCGAGGGTGCTTTAGGGAGCATGAGGGAGCGTGAAGGGGCGTGAGGGGACGAGAGGGGGTGTGGGGGGCCCACAATTAAAAAAAAAATTAAATGAAAAAAATAAAAAATAAATTTTAATACTCGATTGTTTAATTAAATTAATTTTTAGGTTTCATTTGTTTTCATTGTATCATTGTATCATCCGCACTTAGCACTTGCCGCCCAACCCTTAGCACTTGCCGCCCATAGCACTTGCTGCAGCCGCCGGAAGAAGCCCACAGCAGCCCGCAGTCGGAAGAAGTTATGTTTTATGTTTTATGTTTCACTGTTTCAGACATAACTTTAAACTTATTTGCTTTTAAGTTTTAATATTTATGTTTCAGACTTGAGTTGTAAACTTCAATTTAAAGTTTATTTTGAATCTTGATATAATATCATATATGTCATGACTCATATGATACCTTTATTTTCATTCTACATTGTTAGTAGTTACATTAATGATTATACTGTTACAAAGTTACATATGAATCTATGATGTATGTTTTAAGTTTTAAGTTTTAAATTTGTCTCAGTTAGATGATTCATCATTCATCGATTTATAATTTTTAAATTTTATCATTTATGATTTATCTTTCATGATGTAAGTGTATGATCACTGTATATACATTCCTTGCAAAAATGAAAAATACAATTGCATTATACATATTTGTTTTTAAATTTTCAATGATATATCATATATAATATTATAATATTATATAAATTTTTATATTTTATAATTTTTATGACCTCGACGCCCCCCCACGTTTCCTGAAAATTGGTAGGGAGCTTTTGCATAGGCCGCTCCCTCGCTTCCTCGCTCACACCTCCAGGGGACTTGGTGGAACATTGGTTTTCAAGTGCAAAATTAGAAATTTTTTAAGACCAAGATGAGATACACAAATTTCTGATTTCCAACAACTCAGATCAGCAATATTACTTCAGAAATTTCAGAATTTTTTAGTGTTATGACAACAGTTGGAAAATCACTCTAGATCATAGAATTTCCCCCACACATGAAGCATAAAACTTTCTAATGACCAACAATTGTAAATCTATGTGTTTAGCTCATTTTATGAAGATGTATTCAGTAATATTTCAGAGTTGATGTATTTATTACAACATTAAGTAAACCATAGATCAACAAGCTAGTGATGCTAAAAACGATGCCCAATATGCCCAAAAATAGGAAAATTTCACTGAAATTGCAAAAATAAATTTTTTTGATCCTTTTAAGTGTGTGATTAAGAAATTGCAGATACGATATGTTCAGTTATGCAGTAAATTCCAACAAGCAGAAAAATAGATCTAGGCTAGATCTAAGATGCCCAAGTGGCTTAAACTTAGGAAAATCAAGATTTTCCTATTTTGAGTGATTTTGACCAAGTTAGACGTGATTTTAGGGCTATTATATCACTGTTATTACTGCTGTAATAAAACAAAGACAAAGTGAAGGTTTAGAAGTCAAACCCAAGGCCTTGTAGATGCACTTGCCCAAGTTGCCCAAAAATTTTGGATGAAGAAGCCACCTGAAAATCAAACTTTTGGAGCTCAAAAACCTGCAAAACCACCAAGGAATCAATCCTGAAAATTTCAGATGAGGGTTTAGGGAAAATAAGGGCATAAAATGGCCAAGGAAGACCAACGCTAGGCCACCGTTGAGGGATAAGGAGGCTAGGAAGGTAGATCGAGGGTAAAAAAGGCAAGAAAGGGCCAAAAAGAGGTAATGCAGGAGAGAGGCCTAGAAAGGCTTGATGCTAGGGTTAGAAGCCCTAAAAGGGTTGTTGAGGGCTCCACAAGAGCCACGACCTGAGGATAGAAGGTCGTAGAAGGAGGCCGAGGCCTGTAGGCCTCAAGGCCAGGCCAAATTTGGCCTAGAAACCTTGACACAGGGCCCACAAGGGAGGGTCAAAGCCCTTAAAGGCTGACGCTGGCCCTAGGAGGGACAAAAAGATGACGCAAAGGCTGATGAAAACCAAGGAAGGGGGGGCGTTGGCTTTCTAGGAGCTGGATTTGGGCTTGAGAGGCCTGAAAAATAAAAGCCCTTGCTTCAGTGGGCAACCTTGCAAGATTTTCTAGAGGCTAGATCTTACCCTCAAGACCCTAGATCTAGCTCTTCTTCCACTTGATCTCTTGATTCCAACCTGCAAAATATAAAATAGAACACCCAAACCCCAAATATATACAAACATTCTTAAAACCCCAAAACCCAAGTTAGAAAAGATAATTTACAAATTATATTTACAAGATCTACAAATATACATGATTTTTGAAAATTTAAATTTTTGAGAAAATATTTTTGTGGCTTTTTCTTTGATGAATGGCTAAATAGTAAAAACACATTAGAAACCCCAATGTACACTATAGCTTTAGCGAAGATTTAATCCACCATAAAATTGTTTGGGATCACTTGAGGAATCAAACCACCTAAGATTAGCCCAAAACTATCAATAACATGATTTTATCTACATCTAATGAAAAAACAGATCTGACCAATATTCAACACAACATAGGAATGCTCGTAGTCAACACATACCACAAATCATGAACATGAACACCTTGAATTGCACCCCAAAGTCTTTATTATGATAGAAAAAATAGTTTCCAGTGGGACAAGAGTTTACAAAGATGCTCCAACAACAATTTTCTAGCCAGAAATCAACATGCTAGAGACTCAAATGACTCTCTAATTTATAGATAAATCCTCCAAGTGGAAAAATGACGACTAGTTTCTTTGATTAATGTTTGCATATTTCTGTTGGGTGGATTTTGTGATGTAGATGTCGGAAATTGCTCCACAATAGGCATATTTGAATGTTGACCAAGATAAAAATATCTTGAAATGTTTATCAATGACCAAAATTATTTTGACAATGATCAAAGAAACTAGCTGTTATTTTTCCACTTGAAGGATTTATCTATAAATTAGAGAGTCAGTTGAGTCTCTAGTGATCTTGATCTCTGACTAGAATATTGTTGCTGAAGCATTTTTATAAACTATTGTCCTGCTGGGAACTAATTTTTCTGCTATAATAATTTATAAAAGACTTTGGGGTGAAACTCGAGGTGTTCTTGTTTGTTGATTTGTGGTATGTATTGACTTCGGGCTTCCTACGTTGTGCTTTATATGATTATTCTGAGATAATACATAGTGTTTGCAGGATTCAATCCTTGGTCTCCAAGTTCACAGACTGTGGACAAAGATCATTTTGCTTGGATCCTAAGTTTTTATATGATGGATTTAATTTTCACTAAGGCTATAGTAAGCATAAATTTTCTGAAGAATTTTTAGCCATTCATCAAAGGAAAAAATATTATAAAAATTATTTCTCAAAATTCATTTAAAAACCCTTGAATAATTTGTAAAATAATTTTGTAATTTTAATTGTAAATTATTTTTCTAACTTGGGTTGGGTTTTTTTTAAGATTTACTTTGTATATATCTGGGGTTTGGGTGTTGTATTTTTAGTTTTTGCAGGTTGGATCAAGGGATCAAGTGAAGCAAGAACTATATCTAGGCCCTTGAGGGTAAGATCTAGCCTCTTGAAGGTTTTGCAGGGCTACCCACTAAATATTTTTCAGCAAAATATAGATCGAAGGAAGAAAGTTTTTTGAGAGAAGGGTTTCACTTTTTCAACTCTCTCGAGATCAGATCCAACCCTTCCAAGGCTAGCGTCAACCTCCTAGGCCCCAACATGAACACTTTCTCCTCCTGTGTCAGAGTTTTTTTGCCTCTCTAAGGCTGGCCGTGAGGCCTAGGGGCCTCAGACTCCTCTCCAACCCCCTGTGCAGAGGGTTTTAGCCCTTTTTCAGGGCTAGCCGTGGCCTTTTTTGGCCTCGTCCTCCCTCTGGAGGGCTAGACAGCTACCCTAGAGGACTTGTTGTGGGATTTTGAACCCTCAAGACGCCATCGTCCTCCTTGGGCCCCAGTTATCCCTGCGCCAAGCCTTTGAGGCTCTTTCTCCTCCAGTGTTTGTTGAGTTTTCTTGAGTGTTGGGGTAGCATCGGATGTGCTCTCCAAGACCCAGAAAGGGATTTGGGGAATTCCACCCAGTTTGGGAGATAATTAATTAATTAATATTTCTAATTAAGGACCCTAAGTCTAACTTAGTAAAATTAAAATATTAAAAGTAATTAATTAAAACATGTGATGGAAATGACTCAAGTCACACGGATCAAGCTTTCTTTTAATCTTAGCCATCGATTCAAGATCTGATCATGGCCGTTGGTTTCCTAACGAGAAAAGTATAAAGGATAGGCTTGGGGTCATTTGGAGAACACACACGGAGGCAGAGAGCACTAAGACTAAGCTGAAATTCTAGGGTGGGTTTGCTAAGAATTTTCAGAAGTGTTTCAACGGCAGAGAGGGGGGTAGTATTGGCAAAGGGGATGGTCTGATACCAGTGCCAAGAATTAGCAAGAGGCAGAGAGCAGCATCCAGAGGCAGCGCAGGGAAGCAGAGGCAACTGTAGCAGTTACGCAGCAGTGCAGAGAGCAGCCTCAGCTACGCAGTCCCTTCTAGGGCAACACTGGCCAACAGGGGACCCTCCATGGTTACGCAGAGACCCTTCTAGGGCAGCATAGGGTCTACGTCACCCATTTTGGGGTTACACAGCCCTCTCTAGGCCAGCGCAGAGGCACGTAGAGGCTGAAAGGACTAACGCGGGGGCTTCAGGGGCAACGCTGGGGTTTCTAGGGCCAAGAATTGGCCGAGTCTTGTAAATCCCATTTGAGGGTGTGGATCAATCAGTCTTTTGGTGTCAGAACAGTAGGTTAGCTGCAGATCTATATTTTTCTCTATCGGGTTAACCAGTAAGGTGCCCAGATTTGCTGTATTCAGAAACTACTTAATAATATAAACCCTCCAACAGCCAGAAGATCGGTTTTCCCACATTGGGTTTTTTCGGGGACAGTTGTCCAGAAAATATTGTGTCACTTTGTCTATGTGTGCATGTATTTATGTTTTAGATCTGAATCGGTGAAAGTCTGTTATGTGTTTACTTCGATGTTAATATGAAGATTTCAACATTAATAACTTGTTTAAGTAAGAGAAGTATAACCAGATCTAACAGTAGAATTTCTGCATAAAGTAACTTTCAGAAATTTTCACATGGTATCAGAGTGATTGCAGATCTAGCAGGGTCACCAACAGAAGACTGAAGAATCTTGCTGCAGAAAGCAACAGAGAGACCAGCAGCAGCCACAGAAAGCCATATTTGAAGGGTAAGCACAACAACAGAGGGAGCAGAGCCACGTAGAGGCCAGAGTGACGCAATCTCCACGCAGGCCCAAGTACTTACTGCGCAGAGGCAGCGCAGAGACAACACTGGGACTGTCTGCTCACGCAGAGGCTAGCTAAGGTGACGCAGATTTGAAGTCGTGCTGATTCAAAAGTGCCAAAAAAGAGTTGCATAACTTCAGAAGTTGCTGGTGGGGTTAAATTTATGAAGATTCAGAATTTAGCCTAACCACTAGGAGACAAAGAGCGGGAGGAGATCAACTTCTCAGAGGGTTTCTAGCCAAAGAAATATGCAGATCGATCAGAGGATTGAAGAGAGCTATTTCATTGTTGATTTGGCGGATTTCCAAGAGAGGAAATCAGTTGTCAGAGGGAGCAGAGGCCGCCTTTTTCGCAAAGGACCCTAGATCCGAGCTTTAGTAGAGAAGCGGGGAGGGGAAGATCTATTCCGACAGAGTAGATTTGAGCAGTTGGCACCTCACAAACTATGTGATTAGGATAGGTTGGACGACCTATCCAACTTTGCAGTCTGGAAGGCTAGAATCTTGGTAGTCATGGAGGCATACAGTCTAAGGGACCATGCAGAAAAGGTCCTGGCCACGCCGACTGATGCAGATCTCCTGAAGAAGCATGAGGAAGCTGCGACTCATGACAAACGTTTCATAATGGATGGGGTTAAGGACCATATAGTTCCACATATAGCTGAAAAGAAAACAACTAATGAGATGTGGAAAGCCTTAACAACCCTATATGAGGGGAAGTTCGTCTAGAGGAAAATGCTTCTGGGGAATCAGTTGCGGTCATTCATGATGACCAAGGGAGAAGAAATAGAGCCCTACCTTTTCAGATTACAGACGATCAGAGATCAGTTGTTTGCCATGGGAGCAAAGGTGGAGGATGATGTGATGGTAAGGACTGCACTTAATGCGGTCACATAAGAGTGGGAAACCTTTGTCCATAGTGTCTTGGGCAGAGTAGACCTTTCCAATTGGGACAATATGTGGGCAATCCTTCATCAAGAAGAACTCCGCATATTCACTAAGAGGCAGTACAACACGGGGTCAAGTAAGGTGAAGAAGGAAGAGGAAGAAGATGCAGCCTTGGCATCAAAGAGGCAGCAAGGGAAGAAGAAGCGTGATCTATCCAAGATCAAGTGTTTCCAGTGCGGCGAACTAGGACATTTCGCCAGCAATTGTCCACAGAAGAAGAAGGACAAGGAAACTTCTACTTCCAAGGCTGCTGGGTGGACGATGGGTCAGAAGATGACGTAGCCATGAACGCTCATGAACCACGAAAGTGGGGCGACATGGATTTGTAGAGGAGCTACAGAGTGAGGGCGGGATCCTTGAGCAGCTCATCTCTTGGATCACATTCGAGCTATGGGAGCCTTAAGATAGTAGCGGGACAAGTGGAGTAGTTGGTGTAGAGAATCACGGATGAAGCAAAGGCAGAGTTGAAGGCTGAAGGGAGCAGCACAGTGCAGATGCAGTAGTAGCGTAGGGGCTGATGTGACTTTAGCAGCGCAGAGCAGCGCTGCTTACGTAGAGAAGAGCTGTAGCAGCATAGAGGCTTCAGGAGGACAGCACAGCGCAACAACAGCGTGGGAGATTTCAACGCAGGGGCTGATGTGACTTCAGCAGCGCAGAGGGAGTCTGATTACGCAATGCAGGGAGCGTCAGTGATGAGGATGCGACCCAATTGACTTGTCTGTCAAAGATTAGGCAGAACCTTCAGTTGGTTCTCTTAGCAATTGAAGTTGCAGTGCAACAGTTGGCAAGATGGTGGAACAAATTGAGAGGAAGCTGTAGTTACGCAGCAACTGCACAGTGTAGAGAGCAGCCTCAGCTACGCAGTCCCTTCTAGGGTAGCGCTGGGTAGCAGGGGACCCTCCAGGGTTATGCAGAGACCCTTTTAGGGCAGTGTAGGGTTTGCGTCACCCATTCTGGTGTTACGCAACCCTCTCCAGACCAGCGCAGAGGCACGTAGAGGCTGAAAGGACTGGCACAGGGGCTTCACGGGCAGCAGTGGGGTTTCTAGGGCCAGAAATTGGCTGAGTCTTGTAAATCTCGTTTGAAGGTGTGGATTAGTCAGTCTTTTAGTCTCAGAACAATAGGTTAGCTGCAAATCTATATTTTTCTCTGTCGGGTTAACCAGTAAGGTGCCTAGATTTGCTATATTCAGAAACTACTTAATAATATAAACCCTCTAGCAGCCGGAAGACTGGTTTTCCCGCATTGGGTTTTTCCGGAGACAGTGGTCCATAAAATCTTGTGTCACTTTGTCTATGTGTGCATGTATTTCTGTTTTAGATCTGAATCGGTGAAAGTTTGTTATGTGTTTACTTCGATGTTAATTTGAAGATTTCAACATTAATAACTTGTTTAAGTAGGAGAAGTATAACCAGATCTAACAGTAGAATTTTGGCATAAAGTAACTTTCAGAAATTTTCATAGTGTTGCCTTCTTGTGGCCCTCTCTAGCCTTGTTTACCCTCGATTTGCCATCCTAGCTCCTTTATCCCCCAACGTTGGCCTTCTTTGGCCTAGCGTTGGCTTTTCTTGGCCACTTTTGCCCTATTCTGCCATAAAACCCTCATCTGAATTTTCAGGACTGAATATTTGGTGGTTTTTCATGTTTTGAAGCTCAAAAATTCTAGTTTTCAGGTGGCAACTTGATCCCAAAGTTTCAACAAGTTTTGGCCAAGGGATCTTCAAGGCCTTGGGCCTAGGGTTTGACCTCTAAACCCTAGTTTTACTTCTGTTTTATTACAACAATTAAATCAATAATAATTAAGCCCTAAAATCACATACTAAATTGTCAAAATTGGTCAAAATTGCTAAATCTTGATTTTTATGAATGTTGGCCATTTGGGCATCTTGAATTTGGCTTAGATCTGATTTTCTGTTCGCTGGAATTTTCTGCATAATTGAAAATTTCAGATCTGAAATTTCTGAAGCACACTCTTAGTCAGGATACCAAAATTTTCAATTTTCAATTTTTAGTGAATATTTGCTATTTTTGGGCATTTTGGGCATTTTCTTAGGCATTGCTAGTTGGATGATCTGTCATTTATTTACTGTTGTAATAAACATATCAGATCTGAAATTTTTTGAGTCATACCCTCTAAAGGCCCTAAAATAGATTTTTTAAAGTTTGGTGAGTTTTTTACTCTTTTTGGGAATTTTGGGTTTTGGTGTTGATATCATTTGCTTGCTGATCTGTTGGTTAATCTACTGCTGTAACAAATATTTCAGATCTGAAAATTTACTGAAGAATACATCTTAAGAAGGCTAACGCATCCAATTTTTCAGTTAATCAAGCTTGCTTGGCACTTTGGAAAATATTTGTAGCATTGGGCAAGCATAGACATTGTTGGATTGACATTTATTTACTGCTGTCATAACTTGTTTACTGCTGTCATAATAGTCACTTGCTGCTCATAAAAAGATCATAGGAACATAGAAGTACCTAAGTGTCTTCTATTTGTTTCTTGTTCCTATCATTTATATTGTGAAAGTGGCTAACATTGCTTGTCTCTTGCGGGTTGCTATGTTATAAAATTTATACTTCACAACTAACAAGCTCACTCACTATAAGCACTTAGATCATTAGTCAAATCTAGTGATGAGTTTCTTGGGAATATTGGCATCTTGTGGATCTAGTTTCATATCTCTTTGGCATTGAATAATAAGATCACATATAATCTTGTTTTACATCTTTGGCAACTGTGATTGAATAAGTTGGTTCAATTAGTTAAACGTCTTGTGGAAATTTCTTGAAGTTCGTATGTGTATCTTTCAACATCTATCTTGTTTAAGATTATATCTCAATATTGTTAAGTACTCTTGCTTTAAGACAACTCACACTAAGTACTTGAACAACACAAACAATCTTAACTCAAGATAATCTCACTCATAATATCTTGCACGAGCATTCTAGGACTTAGATTGCATTAAAATTTACATCTTAGCATAAGTTAGGTTGATAGAGATTTAGGGCAACCCTTTTCAAACTAGCTTGAGAGATTCGACTTCTCGTAGTGGTTAACATAGTGACCTTACAGTTGTTAGAGCCACAACCTCTGTAGCGTCAGAGGCATTGAGTGAGTAGAACACAGGGGGAGGTATCGTTAATTAGATCGTTGCTTGCTTCCCATTGGCGTCCATTTCACAACCTACTTTGATGATTCGTTTCTCAAAATAGTTAGGGGAAAGGTTCTACTGAGATTAGGCATATAATTAAAATAATCCAAGATCACCGCATCTCACATAGGTCATAGGACTTGCATATCATATAGGTTAGTCAAACATTTCAAGCAGCGAGTGTCCAACCGATCATTTGGTTCTCAATTTACTATAAGCAAGAATTTGTGACTCCATTAAGGCACTGGTCTCATACATTGAAATTTAATCTAATTAATAATCTTGCTTAAATTCAACCAAGTGGCTATGCCAATCATCTGTGTCTCCCAAACAAGTTAGTTTCCAACTTGTTTTCCTTCACCTCATTCCATAGGGACTAACCCCCATAGCCTGCTATTGGGAGACAATTAGAATGGAGTGGACGGGGATCAGAGTGACAGACCCCGTCCTGAGCGTTGTCATGGTGCCTGTACAATCTTGGCGACAACATGTACCATGACAAAACAACCAAATACATGCCCTAATACCCTGCCACACAATTTCTTCCTACTCAAAAAGAACAGGTCACAAAACAACAATAAATACATCTCACCATAGCATAACAATTCAGACCAACAATTAATATGTTCTGCCTACTAACACATGTTGGAAAGTTGTCAAACAATTTAGGAGTAGGTGTTTTTGCAATACTTAGAGAGCAGGATAATAACTTCAGTCAGATTAAAGAATAAGTAGTATTATATTGGACTTGGAAATTTTCGTCTTAGTATCCTTCTGCCAAATAAATTCGTAACTCAACCCTACAAAGGACAAGTTTGGATTCGTTCCTTAGTAGTGGGACTCGTCTCCTGAATGTCTCCAGCCAAGTCAACGATAAATTCAACTCCTCAGTATTGCAATGAAGCCCTTCAACTCATGAGACGTGAGACACAACCTCTGTCAGTGATGGTGTCACGACCTTTCAAGCTCAAAACGACTTCGACAACTCAGAAATTATTGCAACAAATATCTACTCACAAAGAATATTGACACCAACAATCACATCTTGGTCCATTAGGATGATTTCAACAGATATGGCCTCTTACGCACTACTACAGCGAAATAAACTTTTGTTGTTCTGCCACACATGTTCATCAATTGTCCTTTGTCCTCAACACCCAAATCACGCATTCACTGGACCCACCATTCAGTGCATAGGTGTATCAATTTTTTTTGGACTCTCTCAACTATATAAGTAATAAAAATTTCGACCCAGCAAAATTTGGCTGCCATTGAGCCAACAAACTCATCAGACTGCCCCCAAATTTGATTCGACAACCACTCAGCTCGCTACGATTTTTTCGAGCCACTGTGTATGCTTTGGTTGTTAACGCTTGTGGCCCTTCAGGTGGTTGGATCAACCCAATTCTCAGCGATGGTAACCTTCATGCAACCAAATAGGGTCTGTATATGTTAGCTTCTTCCTTGTCACTTAGTTGCCACGATCACAAACTTCGAATACACGTACTTCGACTTGTTTAATTTCTTGAATTAGTTGCTGGGACGTGCACATTGCTATAATGTCAGATTGCACGGTCTACTAAATGGCCAACAACAAATCTGTTGATAGCTACCACCCTTTTTATGTTAACACGATACTCAGGAAATTACACCAATGCCCAATTTACACTACAAATTTAGCACTCGATCACACCTGGTCGGTTGTGATCACAAGACTCGGTGTAAAAATATCAGCGTGATTTGTTCCCTTGACTCTTCATGTTGATTGGTTACAGGAAGAATGCGGCCGTATGCTACATGCTACAGTTCTCAGCCCATGAAACAACAAGGACTTGACTTCTGACATGGCAAGAAAGAAAATTGTCGACTAAGGATTTGACTAAAGTCAGCTAGGTAGACCCGTTCCCCCCCAACGACTCAATGAATTCGACTGCTACTTAACATAATATGCTACAATTTTTTTTTTTATTAAGAACCAAGCGGCTTCAATTCTTTGACTTGGCCCATGTGTACAGTCACGGCCCCGTCACTGAAAAGAACCACGTGTATAGATTACATTGGTTATTTGCCCACTTACACTGATCAGTCAACTCTTGACGTGGCATTAACACGACAGGTATCCTGACCAACATGATCCCCACCACGCAACTAGATCCAATCTTTCCTTTCTGTGGTCTTTCCATCTCGCTTGAGAATGTGCTCGACCCCAATGTTCAACTTTAACTTGGCCCCATAAATTTAAATCGGTCTTTAAAAGTTAGCTCGATTTTCCAATAGATTGGCCCTTTAAATCTTTGGCTAAAAAGGAAATCTCCTATCAATAAAAATCGCTCATAGACTATATTGATACTTCAATATTATTGTGGTAATTAATTCAATAATTTGAATTAGGAATAAAATATCTTCAATGATCATAATCTTCCTTGAAATTGATCTTTAACAAACCCTACAATTTGCAATGAAAACCCTCAGGCTGGCAGGAAGACCAGCTTTGATACCATTGTAATATCCCAAATAGGAAAATTTGACAGATTTTCAGAATTTCAACTCACATATGCTTCAGACAAAATTTCATTCAATTAATATAAGATTTCCATGTAAAATATAACCAATAGAGTTCAACAACACAACCACATGACACGTAGAAAATAATTGAGATGAGAAGTTGGCCTCCAAGATAATCTGCTCCAATGCTGCACGAGGCCTCCACCAAACTGACATGAACTGCATTGCTAAGCTCTCATGTGAATTCTGGATGAATTCACTAGGGGGAGATGGGTATTCACCCAATCTCATTGAATCACCTGAGGGTTTCCATCCTGGGGCTACCAATGAAGTAGAGAACCGGGTTCTTAACCTCTCATACTAGAAGAAATATCAAATCCAATATGTCCTCTAATGGCCTCCTCCTCGTTTTATAGATCTAATGCACCCCTCCGGAAGCTCATATTTTATTATTATTTTAATCATTGAGCGCATTTCCCTTAATTAAAATATTCTTTTTAATGTGGGAAAATGGTAAATTGGCCACCATGCCTCCTTAGGCCATTGAAAATCGCTTCTAACCATCCCATCCTGTAGATATTTTCGTTCCGGTTCCAACGAGCTATTACACTAAGGTGTTCTGCCAAATATTCCTATCGAAATGCCACATTAAGCGTAATTAATTGAGTGAGGCCCATTAATAACTCTTTTTTTGAAAGTTACCGTAATGCAAAAGAACGAAAGGCAAACTGTGCAGATGATGGAATATACCAAGCGAATGCCATCGAACCTCATAAAAACTCCTCAAAACCCCTCCAAAAGCCCCTGGGCCTGCCGATGACACTAACTTGCACCTATGACTTGTTTGCCCCCAACTCTGAAAGTCCATCCTAACCATGCCATAAGGAACACCAAAAAAAGGAACATCACAAGGGAGGTATTCATAATTTCATAACTAGTACAATGATACTTCTCAAATTGAAATATTCTCATAAGAAGAGTCGAATTGATAAGTCATCTTAAAGAATCAACATCACAACCAACATTGTTAACATAGCAAGGCCTTGACTAACAAGCTCTATCTCTCCACAAGATCAGAGCACAATGCTCGGAGGCTTTACATACTACACAACACTACCTCTCAAGGCACATACCCCATCCGAATGTTCATCAGGTATGTCCTTAGTACTATTCTTATCTTGGATTCCTGATCCTCAAAGAATATTGGTCCCCTCTTCCGCCACTCTTATCTTGGATACCCTGTCCAATCCTCAAAGACTGTCGGTTCATGGGGCTACTTCTATCTTGGATTCCCAATCCTTAAGAAGTATCAGTCTGAGATGCTTATCCAATCTTTCATCCCCATTCTCCCCCAATGGCCTTCACTAGATGTACGACTGTTAGTCCTGGCCTAGTGCATGACACATGAGGTGAAGAATACAATATCCATCATCACTCCCTCTTAATTTGGGAGATAATCTAATTCCCTCTCAATTAGGGAGTGGCTCCCTCCCAACTAGGGAGACAAAACCACAAGCCTCAACTTGTCTCATAGTTCATTGAGACCTCAACTACTTCTTCTTCCATGGAGATCTTCAATAGTAGCTCCAGAGCTCCTCCTATCCTTTGCATCATTGTATCATATCTCTGACCTTCGATCTTCCTGAATGTCAAACATTGTTTTACATTCCTTGACAGGGTTTTCTTGGCTCCTAACAACATTACATCATATCAAGCTTCGAGCTTGCTGGATCTAGACAATATTCATGCAACATTGTCATCAATTGATTCATCTAACATATTCAAGGAGCCAAAGTTTTCTCATAGCTGCTTGCACATGCCCTTACATAACATAGTTTTGCTTCATATTCATCAATAGGTCGTATTAGCTTTCTAATTGTCAATTCTGCTTTCAAGCTTTCCCAAATCATCAAGAGTGTTGCTCACTTAATCCATGTGCTTTCAAAGCAAATCAGGCAACTGTCGTTACAACATCATCAAGCAAGCTCTCCTTCCAACTTCTTCACATGCTTTTGAAATATTTTCAACCGGGGAGCGTATCATCAATATCAAAGTTGCGAAATTATAATATCTTCTAGTCAGAGTGTTACGTAAATTCTGCTACTTGCTCCCTCTGAAGTCATCATTCCTTTGCACATTATATATTCATATTATAACAAGGTTTTGCTTCATCTTTTTAGTCACTAATGTGTTCCTGAACTCATCAGCTGGAAACTTCAAGATGTCCATTGGGGTTCTTATAGTTCCCTCTTTCCATCTTGCTTGTCATTATGAAAAGTCATCATCAAGCATGAGCCTTGCTTTGCTTTGTTCTTCCATTCTTCTCATCTTGCTTCCACAATTTTACAACCTTCATTATGTGCCTGCAATTCTCACCAGTAAGTGCAACCAAGCAAAGTATACAAAGACAAGAGCATGATGTCAAATTTGTCGATCTAGGGTTTCCACGTTTGCTCAAAAGTGTACTTCTAGGGTTTTGGTTATGAATCCTAGATATATCTTGACCTAACCCTTATAAGGGTTTTTTACGTTCAACAGAAACGTCCAACCCTAGGGTTTTGACTTTCAAGCCCTAGGTTTTACCTTAATTCTTGCTAGGATTTCAACACATACCCTAGATTATTCTTGCAAAATTAGGGTTTTTAGCCCTAGAAATCCTAGATGACATTTCCCAAGAACTAGGGTTTCCTTAGAGGGAATAAATAGTTAGGGTTAGGGTTTTTTTTTTTGTTTCTAGGATTTTTTTTGTTGTTTGCAAAATGTCAACTTCAAAACTTGCATTTTAATAGTCAAAGAAATTTGTAAAACCCTCCAATCATATTGCTAATTGTAAAACCCTAACTATATTGTTGACATACCCCATTTTTAAAGATTAAACTTCGTTTTCACTCCTTATCATAGACTGCAAATGATTATAAATCATGCGTACCTGTTATTGTGAAAATTCCTGAACCTACTTAACAGAAATTTCTACTGCAAAACTCTGGTTTACTTTTCCTATTTGTGTTTTTACATTAACAAGTTATTTTCAGAAATATTCAAAAAAAAACAAAGTAAACACACTCCAGATCTACACATATATACAAATCAAGTATTGAAGAATTAAGCACACATGACAAAGGACACACAATATTTTTTGGACAAATGTCCGTGGAAAAACCCAATGTGAGAAAACCAGTGCAACAACTCTTGAGGGTTTTATTATTATGCAAAATTCTGAATACAAACAAGGGCACTAGTAGTGGTTTGCCCAACAAAGAAATCCAGACAGATGTACCTCTATCTCCAGAGACAAAAAATATGGTTGATCCAACTGAGAATGAGGAACCCCACAGGTGCCTACGCAGTCATTGCATCACCCTTCAGTGTGGCTGTATCACTCTGTCTGATCTGTTGAATACGAGCCCTTTCTGGCTCACTGAAACCCCAGCGTTGTAGCCTCTGGCTTTGTGTTAGCCCCACTTGGCCTGTGTCACGTTCTTGTGACTATGTTAGCCTCTGCGCTGGCTCTGCGTGAGCTTGGCAGGGTTTGCGTCACCCCTACTGGGCCATGCTGCCTCTGCGTCACCCTTGCTGGATTGCGCTGCCTCTCTGGTACGAATCTACCTCTCTGCAATTGTATTCTCGGCCTTCGATTCAGAAATCCCTCTATCGATCTGCCCCTCGCTGCATTGCAAGCTCACTAGAAAATTCTCAGCAAACTGTGCCCCATAATTTCGACTTAGCTCAAGTGCTAACGCTTTGTGTGTGTTCTCCAACATACCCAAAGCCTTCTTTTCATAATTTTCTTGTTGAACAATCAACGACCGTGATCTAATCTCTAATCAATGGCTAAGATTAGAAAAGACTTGATCCTCGTCACTTAGAACATTCTCACCCACATGTTTAAATTAATTCCCTCTAATTATTCAATTTCCCTAAGTTAGAATTAGGGTCTCCATTAAAATAATTAATAATTGGAATAACTTAGGCTACGGGTGGAATTTCTCCAAACGATTTCTAGGTTTTGGAGATCTCATGTGTCCTAGTCCCTCAGAGTTTCAGAGCTAGAGCACATCCGATGCTACCCAAAAAATCAACACTCCCTCTTAGCGAGGAATGTGCTCTAGCAACACTTCACTCCATAAGCGTTACTCTGATCCATGGCATCGGTCCCCTGCGTTGCTGGCGCTCGGCCTGCTTCCCCTCATCCACTGCACTTCACTTTCTATATTACTGCCCATGAATCTTCCACAGTCACTGCCTCATCTGTACTGCAACTCCCTCTCAAATGCTGCATCATGCTGCCCATAACACTGCCACTGCTAACTGCTGCACTGCAACTCAGTTGCTGAGAAGTAAGCAACTGAAGGACATCTCCCAAAATCCTGACAGACAAGTAAGTTTGGCTGCATATCGATACTAAAGCACCCTCTGCTGCTGAACTGCATTGACCCTCTGAAGCTTTGCATTGCTGCTACTTTGCATTCCGTAAGCATTGGCCCTTTGCGCTGGTGAAGTCCCATCAGCCTCTGCGTTGCTGCTTCCACGCTACTGCTGCCTCTGCACTGCGCTGCTCCAATCTTCAACGTCCTCACTGCCACCATGCCTCCATAATCCTTTGTACCAACTGACTCTTGCATCTTGCTATTGTCTTTAAGGGCTTTCGTAGCTTGTATGTGATCCAAGAGTTTGGGCACCTCAAGGATCCTGCCCACCACCATCTGTAGCTCAATCTACAGATCTATGTCACCCCACCTCTTCTCTCGAGAAACATGAGCACTCATAGCCACATCATCATCACTGCCATCATCCCCCTTGGCTGTCGCAACCTTAGAATCTAAATCTTCCTTGCCCTTCTTCTTCTAAGGACAAGTATTGCTGAAATATCCTAATTTGCCACATCTGAAGCACCAGACCTTGGAGAGGTCCTTTTTCTTCTTCCCTTGCTACTGTCGTTGTCCCTTGGATGCGAGAGCCACATCTTCCTCCTCCTTCTTGATCTTGGCTCCTCCGCTGTTGCTGCCCATCTTGGACATTCTCCTGATCTCCTCTTGATGAAGAGTTGCCCACATGTCCTGCCAATTTGGAATTTGTGCTCTCCCAATCATCGGTGACTGCATTCAGGGCAGTCCTCACCATGAGACCATCATTAGGAGTTTCCCCCATAGCAACCGACTGATCTCGAATTGCCTTCAATCTAATGAGGAAGGGGTCAATTTCCTCTCCCTTGTGCATTTGAAATAGTCGCAGCTGATTCTCCAGAAGCATCTTTCTCTGGACGAAGGTGCCTTGATACAACTTGATCAACGTTGTCCACATGTCATTTGCCCTGTTCTTCTCGGCAATATATGGGACCACATGATCTTTCACTTCGTCCATAATCAAGTGCTTAGCTCGTGCTTGATTTTCCTCATATTTCTGTAATGGATCAACATCGACCGGAACAACTACAACCCTCTCAACATGATCTTTGATGCGATACTCATCCAGGACAGATACGATCTTGGCCTTCTAGATGACGAGGTTAGATGCGCCATCTAACTCGTCCTGATCCCTCAATCCATGCAAGGCCATCTCTGTTAAAAAAAATGTCGAAACATATGCTCTTCTCCCTTCTTCTTCTGCTGCTCTCAGCAAGAGACCAGATCTGGGTTCCTTGGCGATAGAAATCCTTTAGAGAATACGCTCCCTCTGACCAGTGATTTCCTTCTCGGAACTCCACCAGTTATGTCGAATCAGTCCTCTCCAATCACTCTGCTGATCGGATCTCAGACTTCTTGGCTTGAAAGTCTGCTGAGGAATTGTTTCCCCTTACTTTTTCAACCCTGCTAGACACTGTTCTGCATCGACAGAAACAATGCCTCACCAGCAACTTCGAAGAACAAAATTGCACCTCTAGCCACGACAACTGGCACAACATCACCCCCTCTCGGACTGCGTCACCCTCTTGGGCTTGGTGTCAGCTCCGCGTGAACTAGACATGCTCTGCGTCACTCGCCTACATCAGCCTCTGCGTGAGCTAGACAGACTTTGCGTCATTCCCTCTAGTGCTGCGCTGCCTCTTTCTAGATTTGTGTTGTCTCAGCCTCCTTCTTGTAGCAAAAATCTTCGTCACTTCACCGATGGCTTCAGCTCCCCTTGCTGCAATAGCTCTAATATCATGTGAAAATTCTTGAATCTACTTAACATAAATTTCTATTGCAGAAATCTGGTTTACTTCTCCTACTTGTGTTTTTACATTAACAAGTTATTTTCAGAAATATTCAGAAAACAACGAAGTAAACACACTGCAGATCTACACATACATACAGATCAAGTAGTGAAGAATTAAGCACACATGAAAAAGGACACAATATTTTTTGGACACGTCCCCGGAAAAATCCAATGCGGGAAAACCGGTGCAACAACTCTTGATGGTTTTATTATTATGCAGAATTTTGAATACAAACAAGGGCACTAGTAGTGGTTTGTCCAACAGAGAAATCCCGACAGATGTACCTCTATCTCCTGAGAAATAAAATATGGTTGATCTAGCTGAGAATGAGGAACCCCACAGGTGCCTACGCATTCGCTGCGTCACCCTTCAGTGTGGCTTACTCACTCTGTATGATCTGCTAAATACGAGTCCTTTTTGGCCCACTGAAACCCTAGCATTACAGCCTTTGGCTCTACGTCACCCTCTTGTGACTGCGTTAGCCTCTGCGCTGGCTATGCGTGAACCTGGCAGGGTCTGCGTCACCCCTGCTGGGCCTACACTGCCTCTGCGTCACCCTACCTAGACTACACTGCCTCTCTGGTACGAATCTGCCTCTTTGCAATTGTATTCTCGGCCTCAGATTCATAAATCCCTCTGCCGATCTGCCCCTCGCTGCACTGCAAGCTCACTCGAAAATTCTTAGCAAACCACGCCCCAGAATTTCGACTTAGCTCAAGTGCTACCACTTTGTGTGTGTTCTCCAACTGACCCCAAGCCTTCTTTTAATACTTTTCTCGTTGATCAATCATCGACCGTGATCTAATCTCTAATCAATGGCTAAGATTAGAAAAGACTTGATCCTCGTCACTTAGAACATTCTCACCCACATGTTTAAATTAATTCCCTTTAATTATTTGATTTCCCTATGTTAGACTTAGGGTTTCCGTTAAAATAATTAATAATTGGAATAACTTAGGCTCCGGGTGGAATTTCTCCAAATGATTTCTGGGTCTTGGAGGTATTATGTGTCCTAGCCCCTCCACAAAGTTTTGGAGCTAAAGCACATCTGATGCTACCCAAAAATCAACAATTATTTCGTTTAACTCATCCATTGTTGCCGAGGTCTGGTATGAATCGTTTTCCTTCAAACTTCAATCTGGAGTGCGCACTATACCACGTCAAACCATTGTTCAACAAACTTTCGGTCATTGTTGCCATAGATCGTGTTCACTACATAAATGATTTGTCATATGAGATTACTTATACGCTTCAAATCACTGTTGTATATGTTGATCATCTTTTAGTGCCTCTGTCATATGCTTCACTCTTTTGGTATCAAGTGTATCGAGCTTCATCTAATACCAAAGCAAGATATCATAAATTATGAAATCCTTAGTAGCACGTCATGTCTGAGTACTTTAGTCTTATTATTAAATATACATTAGGGCTATTGTCAAGTCTCCAAGTCACTATAGACATGCGATTCACAAACCATTGAACATGTAAAGTATGCGGGCCATGTGTTATCTTAATTCGAGTATGTCCATTCCTTCAATGAGATTAAGGTTACTGTATTGAAGGGAAAGTCATAGCTAATGTACAAGGTATACAAGCCGTATGACAAAGATGCGAGTTACTGTTGTGGATGATCCATGTTTTCAATGCCAGCCATTCCAACGAGTTTTTAAACTATCGAATCACCATGAACGAGCTCTTTGGACGTATTGTATATTAATCCGAGTCTTAACAAAATCCATCAAGATATGGTCATACCGTAAAACAAAAGTCGAGCATTGTTACAGTAATAGAACCACAATGTATGCACAGAGTATAGGAGTTCCCATAGAGCGAGCCACAAGTCACAAGTTTTGTATAAGAGCAAGCTTCAGAGTGTATCCTCCAGTTTCCAAGAGAGTGTGAAAATTCGTGTTACACAGAATCCTACTGCAACAACTGATGGAAAATCTTCTATTTGTTATTTTATTTAACAAATTATTTACTGTGTTCTACAAGCAAATATTGAAATCCATTCACTACAGCCTACACAATTAAACTGTGGAAGAAATACAAGTGCGGAAACAAATCTGAACACACATAGATCACACAACCATTTGACACAATTGTTTTTGGACTAATGTCCTCGGAAAATCCCAATGCGGGAAATTCGGTACAACAAATTTGAGGGTTTATGTTATTATGCAATAAATTATGAGTACAAATCTATTGTTGATGAGACTATCAAATCATACAGAGAAATTGACAAAAGAGATCTCGTGAGACAAACCTCACTCCTCCACGGGAAACTGGCACTGATATGCACCGACGCTGGACTACCCTGCGTTGCCTCTGCGCAATGACTGCATCACTCTGTGTAGTGACTGCGTCACAACTCGTCTGCCCTTTTGCCTCTGTGCTGGTCTCACTGCTGGCTGGAAATTGATCCTTCGGAAAATCTCTCCGGGGTCTGATATTGGCTCTGCGCTCCCTCCTTTGTAGGAAAAATGATTCTCCCTCTGGCTCTGCGCTGTGACTGCATAGGCACTGCGTCACTGGCTCTGCGCTGAAGTTGTGGCTCTCTCTGTCTCTACTGCTATGTACTCTCCGGCTCAAGAAAACTTCCAACCAATATTACTGCCCCTCATTGCAATCAAGAATCACTTAAATCTGATTTCCGTCCGAGCACTTTTTCCATTAGAAAAATTCGATCTCTAGATTCTCTGTGTCTCCACAAATGTAATTCCAAATGACCTTTCAAGTCCTGATAGTCTTCTCATTGAGGATTCTGTTATGAATATAATTCATAACGAATATAACAAATATAATTATTAAATAGTCAATTAAGGATTATGTAAGTAGTCATTAAGTTAGTGAAAGGGCATGTCTAAGAGACATGCCCAGTCATGAAAGGTCACCTGCGTAGGTATATAAGCAGGGCCTCATTGTAACATTTTATCGTCTATCTATCTCATACCTTTTATAATATAATACTTGTATCCTCATGGATATTTTTATATTCCAAGTCTTTTGGAGTATTTTAACTTGAGAAGGAACTTTGTTCGCTTCATTTGGTATCAAAGCAGTTCGAGCCTTCGGCCGCTTAAGCGCTGCACAGAGCCATGCTCTTCGATCCAGGTCTTTGACCATAAAAATCGTCAACCTTGTTGCCATCGTGACTGAAGCATTCGCCACAAATTTTGGAGTTTCTCCATTGCTGAGTTTGTAAGAGGCCTTTGGCCATAATAAAAAATTGAAAAAAAAGAAGGAAGAAATATATATAAAATATATATATATATATATATTAATAAAAAAAATAAAAGAGAGAAGGAAAGTTAACATAAAGGGGGAAATAAATTAAAAGGAAAAAAAGAAGAAGAAGATTTAAAAGAAAATAGTTCCAAAAGAAAAAGAAAAAAAGAAAAAAAAAGAGATATATATAAAGAAGTACATATACGTACATACCAAGACAAATTAAAATTAAAAAGGAAAAAGAAATAAGGAAGAGTAGGTAAGGTTATTTTGATTATTCTTTCAGTGGTTTACAAGCTTGTGGTTTTGGAAGCCCATGGTAATTGCCCATGGTATTTGCAAGGTAAAATAAGAATTAAAGGAATAAAAAATCTCTTGTGAATGGTAAGTTTACTTTTACGTGGAGAAATACACATAAGTGGACATATATTTTATAGGTGAATATATGTGAATAGCCACGTTTCACTAGGGTTGTAACCTTTCAACAAAAAAAAGAGTTAAAAAAAATCAATTGTTAAAAGAATATATATATATATGTATATATATATATATATATATATATATATATATTAATTTAATTAATTAAATTATTAAAAAAAAATTGAAGGAATAATAACTTCATTAAAAAGAAGAAGAGAAAGTTAGGAAAGGTTACCTTAAAAACCCTAAAAACTCAATTCAACAGACAAAATGAAATCAATCATTGATGAAAAGGAAATTAAATCCAATTCGGAAAGGAAAGAAGGAAGATTTCCTGAAAATTATAGTATTTTAACAAACACAAGATGAAGAAATTATTATCCATAAAACTTTGAGGACAAAGTTATGAAGGAAGGGCCAATTCATAACAAATAAATAAATAAAAGTTGATATATTAAATTGTGACAAAAACAAATGAAGAAAACGGTGTGTGATTGAACTGAAGAAAAGTGTCAACTATAAACTTTGAGGACAAAGCTTTTGAAAGAAGGGGCAATGTTATGAATATAATTCATAACGAATATAACAAATATAATTATTAAATAGTCAATTAAGGATTATGTAAGTAGTCATTAAGTTAGTGAAAGGGCATGTCTAAGAGACATGCCCAGTGATGAAAGGTCATCTGCGTAGGTATATAAGCAGGGCCTCATTGTAACATTTTATCGTCTATCTATCTCATACCTTTTATAATATAATACTTGTATCCTCATGGATATTTTTATATTCCAAGTCTTCTAGAGCATTTTAACTTGAGAAGGAACTTTGTTCGCTTCAAATTCAACGACCCAGATTAGATCTCTAATCAACGACTAGATTAACTTTTGACTTGATCTGTTTATTCTAGATCATTCTCACTCATATTCTATTAATATACTTTAATTATTTTATTTTCCTAAGTTTTGACTTAGGGCCCCCTTTAAAAATAATTAATTATTTCTATAGAATACAATCCGAGTGGAATTTCACCAAATGCTTTCTGGGTTATTTAGAATACATGTGTCTAAGCCTCTCCTCAAAATTTGAGACTTAGAGCACATCCGATGCTACCCCAAATCAATAGAAAGAACCACTTAAAAATCATATATGTGACCATAAGTGATTGAGTTGATCCATGAGCCACTGTAATAAAAGAACGAGCCTTCACGTTGTATATAATTAAGGGTGTTCACACGAGTCTTCATAAGAACGAGCTATAGTTTCTACAGAGGTGTGGATTCGAGCCTCCAAGTCTTAGAGTCATATTCATGGATGTCGAGCTACCACAGTTAGACTCAGAACTGACCGAGGGTCAACTCTGACTCGATATCAACTCGGACTAGTTGATTCCAATGACTTGGTCTTTGTAAAAAGTACTTTAAATATTTAATTTTAATGAAAAATCATATTTTTAAAGATTTTCATTCATGTTTCCAAACTCAAAGCATTAGAATAATAGAGAGAAGACAACACTTGATCAAAACATGCTCATGAATATATCTATTATATCAAAATGGCATCGAGTGCACTGTCCAATACATGTAATATATAGATATTAGAACAAAAACACATAACCAATGCTACTCCAAAAACCAACTCCTCAATGCTGCTCCAAAGATCGCCCAAGAACCTTCTCAATGCTGCTCCAAGAACCAACTCCAACTGCTCACAAACTCCTCACAAATGCTCACATAAATGCAATGAGATAGTTGTGAGGAAAGATAAGGGGGTCGGGTCACCTTTATATGTGTGGGAGAAGGTTAGAGGGGCTAGGAAATGGTTAAATAAAAATGATTTCAAGTCTGCCCAACCCGCCTTTTTTCCCACCGCCGAGACCGATCGGTTTAAATCTGGCTCATTTTGTTTGACAGGTCCATTACCAAACCAGCCGAATCAGTGACCAAGTTGGTCAATTTGGTAACGGACCAACCGCCGAACCAGATAATTGACCTAGTTGGTCCAAGCATGGGTATCGTTCGGTCAACTAGGCCAATTCCTAGTCAGACCGACCTAGTTTCAAAAACTATGATTATAATGCGCAACTCCAAAAGGTAGCGAGCATGATACAAAGAGTCAGATAGAAGAGCCACAATCACTGAACATATGTGGTCCAGAGTTGTTGAATGCCACAGAGCCATAGTCCACAGAGTATGTGAGATTAACCACAAAGCGAACTTTTATAGAGCATTATAAATCTTTCATAGAGCAAACATCCAAAGAGTGAACTTTCCATAGTGCGAGATCATCCACAGAGCAAATATATTCCACAATAAGACAAGCATACAGAGGGGCTGTTAATTTTAGATAATAATGGTATGTTCTATGCTTAAGAGCAATTTACTTCAATTTTTCTTATTAAATATCAATTTCCAGATTAGCAATCGCGTTAACTTCATCACATTGATAGTAAATGCAGATAGAACATAAGTAATAAGCAGAAGACAAGCCAAGACACGAGGACACAATATTTGACAGATGCAAGGGAAAAACCCTTTGATCAAATCTTCTTATTATTCTTCAAAAGTTCAACAGAGAGAGAGAGTACATCATACAAATTTACTTGCCCAAACACTGTCAAAACAGTCCAGTCAAACAAAAGTCAACAAGATGCCCTAACCTGAAATTCAACGCTGGTCAAACCATCAACAAATCATCTCCAATGTAGCTCGGTCAAACACAGTCAACTCGGCCTCCAAGAACAGCCAAAGACAACCCAAAAATAGTCTCATGAGAAAGGAAAATCTCACCTGGCTTTTTCCAGACCTCCAAGCCTAGGAAGTAGTGCATCGATCCTAGGTCCTTCATCTCGAATTCAAAAGCCAACTCCCTCTTGCATTGATGGATGAGAGGGTCTGCACCTGTCAGAAATAGATCTTCCACATAGAGCACCAAAATGAGAGGCCTGTCATTTTCAACCTTGAAGTAAAGGTTCAGATTAACTTCACTTCTTGTAAACCCCAACTTCATAAGATAGTTGTCGATCCTATCATACCAAGCCTTGGGGGCTTGCTTCAACCCATAGAGGGCTTTCTTCAACCTGCATACATGTGACTCTCGGTCCAGAACTTCAAACCCTTCGGGTTTGTAATATTCCTAATTTGCGACAGCAAATTGGAATATTCTATTTTGTTTATTTTGCCACCTATAGTTTGTAAATAAATAAAAAGTGAGTAAAGAGGGTCTAAACTCACTTAAATGAAATAAGACATCCACCTAGTAGCACAACGTTGTGACTTAAGTGGGAGTCAAGGGGGGACCCAACACCACGTGGAGGAGAGAGAGAGACTACGTTGGGTTTTGGAGGGAAACCAACACTATAAAAGATGAAGGAGCCTCCTCATTTCATTCATGCTTGGATTATGGATTGTTGAGTGAGACATATTGTCTTCTTTGGCACGCTGGCTGTTTAGCTCGTCTGCTGCACTGTTTAGTGCACCGAGTGTCTCTGTGCGGAGATCTCACCCTTAGCCCCGGGGGACTTCGAGTGCCTGCTCGGGCAAGGTTATTTTCTTAGTATCATCCTCTAGGACAGCGTTATTGCTGCAGCAGCGTAATACTGTGTTGTAGGGTGTTGCCGTGGTGACTTTACGACACCACCTCCTTCTCTTGTTTTTCAGAGGGAGAGTCCTCTTTCCTTTGGAGGATCAGATTGGGAGATATTGGAGCTTATTATCAGATCTTGGCATCAGGCCTATATGTTCTTCATGGTATACTGCGCAGTTCTTTCCCCAGATCTACGTTATTGCTGAGGGAGCAGCATTCCAGGGTTTTTGGCATCATTTTGGAGTTAGATCTCTGATTGAGGGTGATCCTTGGATTGGCCAACCAATCCAAGTATATTTCTGATCTGATACTGAAGTTTTCTTCAGAAATTCTGAATCATTCTTCAGATCTGCTGCAGTAAAACTCAGATCTACTCCGACATTCTCATGTATTGCTGAAATCCCCAAGGGGAAAGTAATAAAGAGCCCTTTGGGCATTTTGTCTCATTATAGATCTATGTTTTCATGTATTTATCAGTTGCAGATCTGTAATATAATAAATATAAGCTTCAGCCTCCTGGAGAAAACGCTGAAGGGTTTCTGGATCAATCTTTGTCTTGCGACACCTCTATCTTGAGGGGTTTTCTATATAAAACTGTTGTTTAACCTTGCTGAAAGCCTAAGCCTTGTTCTCAAACTCATTCTCTGATTATTTATAGTGTTATACATCATATCCCTTCAGAAAATACGCTGCCCTTGCTTCAGCAAATTTCTGCATATTCAAAGTCTTGGGAAATCAGGGTTTTTATTGACTAGTCGGGAAGGAGGAACTGTTTAACTTAGCAAAACGTCTTTTTTTGAGCTGAAATTCGACATGGAAGTCCCTCTTGACCAATTCTAACATATCCCAGAACCTTGAGACGTCATTTTACGCAGATGTTCTTATACACTCATTTTAGGGCCAAAATCCTCACTTTTCCCCACCTTTTTGCCCCTAAAGGTTGAGTAAAGGTTTCTGCTGTTATTTCTTTTGGTAGCTGAGCATTTTCAGACATATTATATGATAGCTGAAGCCATCATAACTGAAGAATGCGTTTTTCAGGCATGATCTGTTGAAGAGTCCATTTTTGGGAATATTACAGTGGTATCAAAGCATAGTTCTGGCTCAGCCTGTGGAGCTAACTATCTATGGCAAGTATGAGGATCTCAAATCAGCATGGTCATGTACCCTTTGGAGATTATTTCCAAGAATGGCAGTCCAAGGGGGAAGACTTCAAAGCAGCTTAGCCCTTCAAAGATTACTGTCAGCTCAGACAGGATGAAGGAGGAAGGTACTATGGTAACAGAGGAGTTTCTAACATGCAGAGTTCAGATTTGCAGCGTACCACTGGGAGATCACCTCTTCCCATGCATGAGGGATCCAATAGTCCCTGTGAGTCTAAGCCCAAGAAGACCGGAACGGTGAAAAAGGAGAGTTTATTCTCATCTCTTTTCAGATCCAGAAGAAATACATCCACCTTTGAGGAGGTCAAGAAGAATGAAGAAAAAGAAGAGGAAGTACCATGCGCTTCCAATTCTCATCAAGAAGAAGAGATCACATCACCTCTTGAGGAGGCTTGTGAAAATGCTATCACACTCATGGAGGAGCAGCCACATGCATCAACAGTTGGGGCAGCCAACACTTTTGAGGATGGGACTCTTGCAGCCCTACAAGAAGTTCCAAATGCACATCAAGGTATAAAAGAATTTCCACAAACCATTGTTGCAGTAGCTTCTTTAGAAAGTTGTGGAGATTCACTTTTGCAGGTCTCAAGGAGAGATCTCACTGGAGATGCACTTTGACACACTATGGGATGCAATGCTTTCCTTCCCTTCTCACAAGAGCAGATAGAAGATGGAGGACATCTTAGGATGGATAACATCTCTCATGCTTGTGTTGGACATCCCTTTAGCCATACACATCATGATGGGAAGTTTTTGCCTACCACCTATTTGATTCTTGATAGGGTCTCATTGATCCTTGAGAAGTTTATATTTCAAAATCCCATGAAGTGCAAAGTCAGGAATTTGATTTGGGGAGATGGTAGCCCTCATTGGAGGAATACTAGGATGAGGAGAAGAAGGGGGCATCCACAAGTGATTGAGTGGATGGGGATGATGAGCAAGGAGCTAGGAGGCTACTTGCAGATCTGTGATACCAGGCAGTAGGAGGCTTGGCTGCGCTGGTTACTCTTGAGGGAGTTTGGCCATCACTTGTACTTGCAGATCTATGATATCGGGCAACAGGAGGCTTGGTTGCGCTGGTTACTCTTGAAAGAGTTTGGCCATCACTTGGCAAACACTCTTCCTAAGAGTCGAAGGATGAATGAAAGATGGCGAGATACTTGCATCATTGAGCAGCATAGAGAATGGATGTATGATGTTGATGTGTTACTCATATCATTCATTATGTCTTCATCACATGAGTTGTATGATGAAGGTATGGGGAGGCAACACAATGTCTTGTTGCTTTGCTTGTTTCTGGGAGAGCAAGGGCAGATTTGCTCTCACACTTTGTATGATGTTGCAGGAAGAGGGGATGGCACTATCTCCTTGATCTTTGATGATGGCTTGGAAGCACTTCCAACTTGGGAGGTATTCCACATTTGTTGCAGCGTTATTGGAGGGGTCTTTGATAAGGAGCATGTCAAAGAACGGAGCCTTGTATTGACAGGAGCTTATTTGCATAAGCTCACAGCGCTGTCACTTTGGAGCAGAGACTTATGGATGAAGTACACCCAGCAGATATATGGTGGATCTATAACCCATAGGTCCCAGGATCACTTCATATTTGCACTTAATGAACAAAGAGGAGTTGATGATGTTAGAGACATCTATGGCATATTCTCCTTAACTTGGATTTCCAAGCATGAGGAGGATTATCTTCTAGCAGCACATGGTTCATTCTTCTTCATAGCATGCCAAAACACTATGAAGGACTCATGTATGGACCCATGTACCATCCTACTTCCAACATATGGTGAGAAGCTTGTTTATACATTCATTGATTTGCACACTCTTACCATTCTTATGCAGTGCATTGCTTCAAAAAGAGGCAAGCTTGTCACATTGCTCCATGAGTTGTATTGGGCCAATCTACATGATGGAGGCAGCTATCTCTTTTGTGGCCTTGGGCAAATGTTTTATCACTACATGTATGCTCATTTGCTGCACTATAGCATGTATCATATGGAGACATGCATGATTAACTATGTAAGAAGAAATATTTTGCCTTGTACTTTCATCAAGCAGCAATGTAATATCCCCAATAGGAAATAGACAGCAGTACAAGCATACGACAATATAGAAAATGCCGGAAATAGAACATAAAGCAAATACACATAAAAATGCCGGAAATGCTAAGCCATTTTATTAATCTGAGAATATAATGAGATACAATGGATAATCAGAATAAATGCACCTATCCTTGCTCAAGGCAAGTGAAGAACCCTCTCGGAAAAACAGGAAATGCATTTGCTACAAGCCCCATCCCAATTTCTTTGGAAGCTACCAAATGCTTCATTATTCTGAAATGAACTGAATCTAGGGGCTGATCCCCTTGCCGGAATGAGCTGAAAATCGGCAAACCACCTGAACTCACCACCCCGGACAAAACCCAGAAACCATATACCAAATGGACCACCTCCGAAAATCACCCCCAGAAACCCTCCTCCTAGAAAAACGCTGTCCCTCCAGGACCAGCGCAGACACCAACTGAAATAGACTGAAATGGGGCCACAACTCCTCAGGAAACTCACCAAATGATAAACGTTGAACCTCCACACCGGAAGAGGCCTGAATCTCCTGCAGAAATCTCTACCACTGAACAGCTCCAACTCAAACTGCGTCCTCCCTCCAAGGACTGCGCAGTCACCCAATGAAGCTCAGCTCCTCAGCAAAACTCCCAAACAAAACACCTGCAAATCTCCTGCTAAAGACTGAAGGAAAACCTTGCCCGAGCAGGCACTCGAAGTCCCCCGGGGCCAAGGGTGAGATCTCCGACCGGAGACACTCAGTCGCACTAAACAGTGCTGCAGACCGACTAAACAGCCAGCGTGCTCAAGTAGACAAAAGTCTAGCTCAATATCATCAACAATATCAATAATGCCCAAATGAGGAGGCTCCTCCACCTTTTATAGCATTGTTTTCCCTCCAAAACCAACGTCCTCTCTCTCATTGGCTCCTCCACGTGGTGTGTGGCCCCCCTTGGCTCCCCCCTTAAGTTACAACGTTGCATCTACTAGGGAAACACTTTATTTTATTTAAGTGAGTTAGACCCGTTTTCTCACTTTTATTTATTAATAAACTATAGTCGGCAAAACTATACAAAAATCAAATATTCCAATTAGCGGTGCTAATTAGGAATATTACAGTCTCCCCCGGCAAAATGTTGCTTGTCCTCAAGCAACTAAAGTGATGGATGCTGCAAAATCTCCTCGCTCTCCCAAGTGGCATCCTCATCCGGCAAAAACTGCTTGTCCTCCGACAATGCCTGAACAAGCCTCCTCCCTAGCCGATGCTCCCCGCTAACTCTGCAAAATGTGCCGGGGTCCCAGATGTGCCATTGAACCCTCTCTGACCTCTGCATCACCCTGACATGAAGGGTCCTTTCAATGCCAGGATCCCAAACTGATCTCTCACTGACCGACAATCCTCTCAACTCACAATGCCACCAGGGCCAATCATCGCCCAAGTCCCACGGCTCAGGCTGCGCACTATCTCTAGCTATAACTGATGCTCTCAGGGGCAAAGACCACCAACTGGCATCAATGCTCCCAGGCTCATGCTGTACTACACCTGTAACTGCATATACTGCCCCACCAACTGCATACAAACTCCTCACCTCTCTCCAGTCCAATTCATGACTCAATCCCATGCTGATCCTGCTCTCCTGAAATTGGGAAGGAGTCCTGAAGTAACGACAACTGGTGCCCTCCTGCCGACTGGGATCTGTAACATCTACTATGTCCAAGGGCCCCTGCTCCACTGTGCTCCCTACGAAGAATACCGTACCATCAAGAGGGTACCAACTCATGATCTCCCGCCAGTCCATCTTGGAGGAAGCATCCGATGTAGCAACAACAACTGCATGTGGAACATGCCTGGAAGGTTGCCGCCAACCCGTAATCATCTCCCACTGGCAAACTATCACATCTACCTCCAACATCTCCAGAGGATATGGATCTGTAGCTGCTGTCAGGGTACTCGGTGTCTGTGCATCTGATTGCTCCACCTCAAAGGATGACCCCAATGCTAGCCACATATCCATCATAGGCTCAATGTGGGCACCCATCTGGACCTCACCCAAGGAAATGTCATGCCCGATGTCCATAGTATCCTCCTCTGCTGACTCAGGCTCCATCACGTGCTGCTCTAGTTGAAGCGTCACAAGTGACTCATCGCCCAGAGTATCTCCTATACAGTCCCCTGACTGCTCACCCTGCACACTATAATACGGCTGCAATCTACTGCCATCATACCTGCATGACTGCTCTTGCTCCACAGAAGCAACCTCAACTGATCCTATGGACTCATATGAAAGAGAGTCCTCACCCTGGCATACAGAAGGAATGCCCTCCTGTTCTACCTCCGCCACCTCATCTGCATTGAATATGCCATCCACCCTCTCGATGAAGTGTCTATACAATGTCTGGAGTCCAGACGCATGCTGGGATGCTACCTCTGCTGAACCCAATATCCTCTGCTCATGCATGATCTCAACATGCCCTGAGGGAAAAATGATGCATGTCTCCCTCATGACCTCCTCCCCAAGCGTAGGCTCAGCAATGACTAATGTGCCACCACTGCAGAGGATCATCTCATCCCCTAAACTGTGGCTGTCAACTAGCGTACTGACCCAGTGCCACTGCTGAGAAGTCTCTCGCCTAGTGTGCTGAGGGCCATCCAAATATCTTGGGTGTGCCTCACGAACCCTGTTGCTCATGCCCAAAGTGCCAAAGGACAACAACAAAATCAGTTGTGCCCATGAGTGATGTAGAAGAGTGTCGGATGTGTGAGTCCCCACAAATACCATCAAGTATCGCTCCTCTGTCTCCTCATCGATCCTGGGTGAAATACCCCCAAAGGTAAGCCCAGTGTCCCTGTCTGTGAGTCTCCCTGGATGCAATACTCTAAGACCCTGCTGTGTCGCGCCGTACGCCCTCGCAAGCCACCGGTCATCCATGTACTCCTCAACATGCCACCGCACACTAAGGCATACCCCTGAATACTGCTGGATACCCCATGCTACTGCTGTACCACCCTGTAACGTCTCGTGCCCTGACTGTGTCCAAGAATTTGTCACTCCCCGCGTGCTCTCAATGTGATGTAGGGCACTCCTACTCCACAATGCAGTCCCACACACTACGGTACACCACCATGTAGCTCCATGTCCACCAGTAGTCCACTGATCACTGCTAGAGGCTCCCACACATCCATGGATGTGATGTCCTAGAGCTGTGCCTCTACATATCGGACTACCACCAATCGGTATCGTCATGTCCACCGTCACATCACTATACCCGCCAACAAATGGATCATCACTGCAAATCCTCCTCGAGGGGTCCGAGAAGTGAATCTCCCTATGGGTGAGTAGTGTTACCACCACTGCTCGGCTCCGCTGCGTCCTCTGTGCCCCACACAAAGGTGAAGAATCCTTGGCCCCATACAAGGCGCCATCTAGTGGCCTGCCAATGCCACTTCCTCCGACAAACTCCTGCCAAGGTATGTTGACCACCCCGTGATCCCGTGTACGAGTGTCATACCAAAACAACCTAGGGAGTCTGCCCCTAAACTGGTTGGCCACTGGAGCTGACCCAAACTCCCCTAGTGCATGCACATGCTCTACTGCTTGGCCAACTGTACCCTCCAAGACACAGGCAACCAACCTGCCTAGGAAATGATAGGTGATCCCACCTGGATCCCAATGCCAATCTAGGGTTCCTGTAATCCCCATGCATAGAAACTCCTGCTGAGCTACACTCGGATCCATCACCATCTCCATAGCCCACTCCACCGAGTACCAACTCAAAATCTCTCTCCATCCAACCTCAACATGTGGATGCTGTACCCTGTGCAACTCTGATCGGCTCATACCGCTAGCCAAGTCAACATATGGGATCTGACTAGGTGGCTCTGCCTCTCTCTCTCCAACGGAAAGAGATGACCCAACAACACTGCTAGTCCCATCCATGCATGCCTGAAGGGGAATGATCTGACGCTCCAACGTGCCCTCTGATTGTACCATCAGGGAATCCAGTCGTTCCCCAATGCGGACCAACTTGGCCGCCGACTTGGCACAAGTCACTCTCATACCCTCCAGCTCCTGGTCTTGCAACAAAATGGTCTCCCGTACTGACGTGGCCTTCTCTCTCAAAACTCGAAGGTCCGCCCAAAGCCGATGATACCGCTGTCTGTGACCATCATCCAATACCTCTGTACCTGCTAGTGCCTCATCAAAGGTGGATATATCTCCTATCGTCTCACCCATCTGTCGTGTGCTGCTACCACCTGAAGACTCGGACACGACTCCGGTCATCACCTCAATGGATGGCTCTACTGAGGTAGGCTCTACCTTCTCCACTACCACATCAACCAACATGGCCAAGGAGGTCTCCAATGAGGGTGAATCCTGTGTCACACTAGGTGTAACCTCAGACTCCCTGCAATCCTGTGTTCCCTCATCCTCCAAGTGCGAGGTAACCATTTTAATGGTTTCTCTCTCCGATACTCGGTCAAGCTGGAAAGAGGTATCCAACTTGTCCACCCAAGCTTTTTCTGAGCGCCTGGATGACCCGTCAAATGTCGGTAGATGGAATCTGTCCACTGTGCGCTGTAAGCCCCCATCATGTGAGCGCCTATTCCCTCTGTGAAAGTTGTGAGGTCTACTATCACGCTGGAGCTGAACATAATCTCTGAATGAGAGAGCCTCCATGAACTCCTGCCCGTATGCTTGGTACTCTGCAAAATAGTCACCCATGTGGCCCGGCCCCGGCTCTCGCTGTGCTGCTGCCCCTATGTCTTCATCCAGAAAAGTGGGCATGGTAGGACGTGTGGGTGTATGTGATGCCATATGCTGAGTGGCATCATGCTCCGGCAAATGGTGGGATGTGCCTGATCCCTCACCAATCTGAAAACCCCTTGGGGTTTCCCGCTGCCTAACCTCTAGCGCAGTGAGTCTCTATGACACATCTTGCATGTGTTGGAGGAGCGCCTCTCTAAATCTCCTCTCAGCATCATCACCTGCCATCGGCTCTTTCTGCTATGTGTCTACAGGCTCCTCAGAAACTGCACGGCTGCTGCAAAACCATACTGCTGCTTAACTTCGACCTCCGATTTACCCACTGAAAACTACTCAGAAAATTCCAGGAATTTGGGAAGGTGATCCTTGCCCAAAACCCAGAAAAACCTAGAAAACGTTTCTTCTAATTCCAACCTTCAAAATTTGACCCTTTATATTTTGGCCCTTTTTCCAATTTCGTTTTTGGTACTGTAACTGCTATTGCTCTCCAAAATTCCAGCAAACCTCTGTATGATCTCTTTCCCGATGTCATAGACCACAGGCTGAGCCAGAACTATGCTCTGATACCACTGTAATATCCCGAAAGGGAAATAGACAGCAATACAAGCATACGACAATATAGGAAATGCCGAAAATAGAACATAAAGCAAATACACATAAAAATGCCGAAAATGCTAAGCCATTTTATTAATCTGAGAATATAATGAGATACAATGGATAATCAAAATAAATGCACCTATCCTTGCTCAAGGCAAGTGAAGAACCCTCTCAGAAAAACAGGAAATGGCTGCTACAAGAAACTGCATCCCAGCTGCTGGAAGAAACTGCCGTAAACCGCTGCTGCTGAAATGAACTGAAGCTAGGGGCTGATCCCCTTGCCGGAATGAGCTGAAAATCGGCAGACCACCTTAACTCACCACCCCGGACAAAACCCAGAAACCATATACCAAACGAACCACCTCCGAAAATCACCCCCAGAAACCCTCCTCCTAGAAAAACGCTGTCCCTCCAGGAGCAGCGCAGACACCAACTGAAATAGACTGAAATGGGGCCACAACTCCTCAGGAAACTCACCAAATGATAAACGCTGAACCTCCACACCGGAAGAGGCCTGAATCTCCTGCAGAAATCTCTACCACTGAACAGCTCCAACTCAAACTGCGTCCTCCCTCCAAGGACTGCGCGGTCACCCAATGAAGCTCAACTCCTCAGCAAAACTCCCAAACAAAACACCTGCAAATCTCCTGCTAAAGACTGAAGAAAAACCTTGCCCGAGCAGGCACTCGAAGTCCCCCGGGGCCAAGGGTGAGATCTCCGACCGGAGACACTCAGTCGCACTAAACAGTGCTGCAGACCGACTAAACAGCCAGCGTGCTCAAGTAGACAAAGTCTAGCTCAATATCATCAACAATATCAATAATGCCCAAATGAGGAGGCTCCTCCACCTTTTATAGCATTGGTTTCCCTCCAAAACCAACGTCCTCTCTCTCATTGGCTCCTCCACGTGGTGTGTGGCCCCCCTTGGCTCCCCCCTGAAGTTACAACGTTGCATCTACTAGGGAAACACTTTATTTTATTTAAGTGAGTTAGACCCCTTTTCTCACTTTTATTTATTAATAAACTATAGTCGGCAAAACTATACAAAAATCAAATATTCCAATTAGCGGTGCTAATTAGGAATATTACAAGCAACTTGTAAAACTACGTTGTACTTGTTTGGGAAGCTGTTGGTACCTTCTTGCACCACATGAAACCTTCAGCATTCTCTTCATATTATTGCTGATCATGTCTCCATTTGCTGATATAGATCAGATTTTTATGGGAGGCTTGATTATGAGGGAGACACATGAGTTGGATGTGTCTTTGAGTGGGAAGAATTCTCACAATTTCTGCACTACATGTTCTAATGGGAGCATGGGAGGAGGCATGGCCACCACTACTACATATGCGTTTTCTTTTAAGGTGAACCATGAGATTGATAGTCATCCATTGTATAGCCATGGGCAAGTGTTTGGTCTCATGTTGTTGTCATATTCAGCCATTTACTATCTGTTAGTGGATGTGATGGATCTTGTACATTGCTTGCCATGTAATTTTCTGAAGTTGCAGTGGATGAAACTGCGTTGTATCCTCGTGAGAGATTGTTTGCATCATGTATCATCATGTAAAATCTTCAGCAAACATCTCATTAGGATGATCCATGATGACCATGTCCTATTCTTCATGGATGAATTGTCTTGGGCCAGCTTGTTCTTCATTGTTGGAGGGACCTTCTTTGGAGGATTGTTCTTCACTTTGCCATTGGAGGGCAATGATTTTGCAGCTCAGGATCAACATGCACTCTACACTTATTATAAGTGGAGAGGAAGACAGCATGGGGTAAGCGATGATGCTTGCCAAGTTCAGATTTTCAGCCCACCTTCATTACCGGAGCTTGAGGTGGAAGGAGATTTCCAGGAGTTGCCTTGTTGGGAGGTGGCTCATTTTGTTTGGATGATTGCTTGGGGATGGAGGATCCACATGAGGGAGATGTTCCTCATTACATTCCAAACTCCATGCCTCGAGTGGAGATTATTCAGTTCTACCCTTGCAGCTGATTGGAGAGAGGTGATGAGTTGGTACACAGTTGATGGGCCAGCTTACACAATCATAGATGCAGAGCAACATGGGTCATGGTCTTCATCAGTCATAGCCAGAGGCAGTGTGCAGTCCGAGCCATGGGACTTGGGCTATTATTGGCCATGGTGGCAATGGGATCCAGGAGGATTATTGGTTGGCTGGTACCATGAGAGATCGGTTTGGGATCCTCGCATTGAGAGATCCCTTCATATCAGGGTGATGCAGAGGATAGAGAAGATTCAGTGGCACATCTGGGACCCAGGCACATTTTGCAGTATCGGTGGAGAGCATCAGCTACGAAGGAGACTTGTTCAGGCAGTTGCTTGAGGGCAAGCAACATTTTGCCGGGGGGGGGACTGTAATATTCCTAATTTGCGACAACAAATTGGAATATTCCATTTTGTTTATTTTGCCACCTATAGTTTGTAAATAAATAAAAAGTGAGTAAAGAGGGTCTAAACTCACTTAAATGAAATAAGACATCCACCTAGTAGCACAACGTTGTGACTTAAGTGGGAGTCAAGGGGGGGACCCAACACCACTTGGAGGAGAGAGAGAGACTACGTTGGGTTTTGGAGGGAAACCAACACTATAAAATATGAAGGAGCCTCCTCATTTCATTCATGCTTGGATTATGGATTGTTGAGTGAGACATATTGTCTTCTTTGGCACGCTGGCTGTTTAGCCCGTCTGCTGCACTGTTTAGTGCACCGAGTGTCTCCGTGCAGAGATCTCACCCTTAGCCCTGGGGGACTTCGAGTGTCTGCTCGGGCAAGGTTATTTTCTTGGCATCATCCTCCAGGACAGCGTTATTGCTGCAGCGGCGTAATACTGTGTTGTAGGGTGTTTTCGGGGTGACTTTACGACACCATCTCCTTCTCTTGTTTTTCAGAGAGAGAGTCTCTCTTTCCTTTGGAGGATCAGATTGGGAGATATTGGAGCTTATTATCAGATCTTGGCATCAGGCCTATATGTTCTTCATGGTATACTGCACAGTTCTTTCCCCAGATCTGCGTTATTGCTGAAGGAGCAACGTTCCAAGGGTTTTGGCATCATTTTGGAGTTAGATCTCTGATTGAGGGTGATCCTTGGATTGGCCAACCAATCCAAGTATATTTCTGATCTGATACTGAAGTTTGCTTCAGAAATTTTGAATCATTCTTCAGATCTGCTGCAGTAAAACTCAAATCTACTCCGGCATTCTCATGTATTGCTGAAATCCCCAAGGGGAAAGTAATAAAGAGCCCTTTGGGCATTTTGTCTCATTATAGATCTATGTTTTCATGTATTTATCAGTTGCAGATCTGTAATATAATAAATATAAGCTTCAACCTCCTGGAGAAAACGCTGAAGGGTTTCTGGATCAATCTTTGTCTTGCGGCACCTCTATCTTGAGGGGTTTTCTATATAAAACTGATGTTTAACCTTGCTGAAAGCCTATGCCTTGTTCTCAAACTCATTCTCTGATTATTTATAGTGTTATACATCATATCCCTTCAGAAAATACGCTGCCCTTGCTTCAACAAATTTCTGCATATTCAAAGTCTTGGGAAATCAGGGTTTTTATTGACTAGTCGGGAAGGAGAAACTGTTTAACTTAGCAAAACGTCTTTTTTTGAGCTGAAATTCGACATGGAAGTCCCTCTTGACCTATTCTAACATATCCCAGAACCTTGAGACGTTATTTTATGCAGATGTTCTTATACACTCATTTTAGGGCCAAAATCCTCACTTTTCCCCACCTTTTTGCCCCTAAAGGTTGAGTAAAGGTTTCTGTTGTTATTTCTTTTGGTTTCTGAGCATTTTCAGACATATTATATGATAGCTGAAGCCATCATAACTGAAGAATGCGTTTTTCAAGCATGATCTGCTGAAGAATCCATTTTTGGGAATATTATAGGGTTGTTCTACATAAAATTCTTCTGTAAGCGAGCCATGTAAGAAAGTAGTTTTGACATCCATTTGATGTAGATTCCATCCCTGAGAGGCAACAAGGGAAATAATCAAACGGATGGTAGTATATTGTGCAATTGGTGCAAATATCTCATCATAGTCCACACCTTCCTTTTGTGAGAAGCCTTGGGCAACGAGCTTGGCCTTGAACTTTTCAGCACTCCCATGAACTCCATATTTGATTTTGTAAATCCATTTCAAGGTGACAACGGACTTGTCCTTTGGTCTAGGGACCACATCCCAGACATCATTCTTCATGATCGACTCATACTCTTCGTTCATTACATCCTTCCAAACTTGGCGCTTCACGGCTTCTTTGAATGTTCCAGGCTCACATTGAACAATGGTGCTCATCGCTGTTGAAATTGGACAACTAGGTCCAAACTCCATGTTGTGATGCTCAGATGAAGATACCAATATTTTTATTGGGTTCCTCTTTCGGAGAGGTGCAAGATTGATCTAAAGATCATCTTGATCCGATGAGCAGAACATTTATTTTGAATTTATTTTCTAATATATTCAAATATGTGCAGGTCGGCTTTAAGGTTTTATACCCCAGCAAATGTGTCACACACCCTCAGTGATGGATATAAATAAAGTCAACATTGGAGGACATTTCACTCATCTCCTCATCACACATATTTCTCTCTCCACTTCTGATTGGTTCGAGCTCCTTGGAGGCAGTTTTCTGTTCACACGTGGGAAAGAAGGACGAAGATATTTCTGCTGCAGCTAGGGTTTCCACCGCAGGTTTGGCCAGCGTTGACTTTGGTCAACGCATGGTCCAAAGGAGCTGATTTTTGGCATAGACTTCGATTTCTGAAGTCTGTACATTTTGGCACAAGAACTGAGGTCAAAGGTTGACCGTAGACCGTGCTGGATTGACTTTTACTTGCTGTTGTTTTGCGTTGACTTTTCTGGGCAACATTGACTTTATGTTGACCGTTTGGCTGATTTGAGGGTTGTGTGACATTGCTGGTTAGTCAATTGTTTTGAGACTTTGCTGGTTGAGTCATCTCGTTGATCACCATAACGCAACACCACTCTTATCTATTTTTGGCTTGTCTTCTATTGATCTACTGGTATGCTATCAGCATTTTACTTTATGGTTTATGTGATTGCTGTCTAACATTGAAGAGAAAGTAAAGTTGCATCAAGCATAGAACATTTACATAAATTTACATGGTATCAGAGGTGAGGTGAAGACAAGCCCTAATTTGTAGCAATCACCAAAGAAGAAAATGGGTTCCACAAACTATGGCTTCAAGGAGGATGACAAATTGACTGGGAAGGATGACTTCCATGCTTGGAAGATGATATTGGATCTTAAATTGGAAGACCAAGATGTCATGGACTATGTGTAGGGTAAAATCCAAGAACCTCCATCCACTGCTACTGCTGCTGCCAAAACAAAGTACAAGAAGGGGGAGATCAAAGCAAAGCTGATGATTAGGGACTCAATTTGCAAGAGTCTGGTTGCCTACATCTCTGAGCTGGGCACATCAAAAGAAATGTATGATAAGTTGGTGAACATGTTCAAGGCCAACAATGCGAATCAAGTCCTATTCTTCAAGAATCAATTGACGAATCTGAAGAAAGGTAGGGATGAGTCTGTTCAATCATATTTTCTGAAGATGACCGAGATAGGAACAATCCGCTGGCTACTGGGGAGACAATAGCTGATCGAGAGATGGTACCCACTGCACTTGGAGGGCTCCCATTCGAATGGCATGTGTTCAACACTACCATTCTAAATAATAATGTGATACCTGACTTTGACGAAGTACTGTCGAGATGCGTTCAAGAAGAGACAAGAATGAAGGAGTATGAAAATGAAGGAAATGCTGCCTACGCTGCTCATTCTAGAAAGAAGAATTTTGGTGGTCCAAAGAACAAAGGAAGAGCAAGGGCCCAAGGAAAAAAGGGCAAGTGTTACACTTGTCATAGGCCAGGTCACTATGCTAGAGAATGTCCTTTCAAGAAGGATTCTCCCGATGGTGATGACAACAACAACAACCGGAGGAATGGAAATCAAAGGAACAATAGGTTCAAGGGAAAGACGAAGGCTCCCTCCTACAGAAATAGTCAACCTTTCAAAAGGTCAAGAAACTCTAGGTATGAGGAATCAAATGTTGTTGATAAAAGAAATGAATACATTCTTGTATCTGCCCTCTCTGCTGCATCTCCACCCGACACTATGGATGTTTGGTTGATAGATAGTGGTGCCTCAAGGCACATCACTGGGTTCAAGGAAGCACTCTCTGATATCGTTGAGAAGGATACCAATCTAGAAATTATCCTTGGAGATAATGCCACATATCTCGTGAAAGGGACAGGGACTGTGACCCTCCACTTGCAGGATGTACTTTGTACCAAATTTGAAGAAGAACCTTGTGTCTATATCGGCCATGGAAGACAAAGGTTTCAATGTGCCATTCATTGATGGAAAGGTGCGCATGTGGAAGAAGAGCTTCAAGGAAGCTATCATGATTGGGTTTAGAGTTGATACACTCCACCAGGTTGGAGGAAGTCCACTAGGAGCGATGACATGTGATACTATTTGACAGATCAATAACGGCACTGAATATGAGACGAACGAGTTCAAGAACTTTTGCAAAGAAGCTGGCATTAAGAAGGAGACCACAATTGTCTATACTCCTGAGCAGGATGGCATTGTTGAACGAAAGAATAGGACCATTGTGGAAGCTGCCTGTGCAATGCTATGTGACCAGGGTCTACCGAAGTTTCTGTGGGGAGAAGCTGCGAACACTGCTGTGTACATACAAAATCGATGCCCACATTCCGCCTTGGACTCCAAAACTTTCGAAGAGTTTTTCACTGGTAAGAAACCTGACGTCTCACATTTTAGAGTTTTTGGATGTCCTGTTTATTTTCATGTGCCAAAAGAGAAGAGGAGCAAACTGGATGGTTCTGGGAAGAAGGGAATGTTTGTGGGCTACAACAAAACTTCGAAGGCCTATAGAGTCTATGTACCTGGTCAAAGGGAAGTGGAGATATGCCACAATGTCACTTTTGACGAAGATGCTTCCCTGTAGAAAGTAGTCAATCTTCCGAGATCTGAGGAAATCATCAAGAACCGAAGGATGAGACGATGACCGATGTTGAAGGATCGATGGACCCGATTGATCCACCTCCTTCTCTAGAGAAGAGACCATCATGGCTCAGGGACACTCTCGAGGATGCAGAGGGACATATGGCCCCAAAGGGGGACATTCCGTGGAAGCAAAAAGCCGAGTAGATACCAAGGGTATCTAGCAGCTATGAGTACTATTGTACAATCTGAGCCTAGATCTTTTGAGGAAGCCGTAAAGCATCAAGTATGGAAGGATGCTATGCACGAAGAGTATGAGTCCATAATGAAGAATGATGTCTGGGATGTGGTTTTAAGGCTAGAGGACAAAGCAGTTGTCACCTCAAAATGGCTCTACAAGATCAAGCATGGATCTGATGGAAGTGCTGAAAAGTTAAAGGCAAGATTCATTGCCTGTGGCTTCTCTCAAAAGGAAGGCATAGACTATGATGACATGTTTTCACCTGTGGCCCGATATACCACCATTCGATCTATCATAGCCCTTGCTGCTACACAAGGATGGAGTCTTCATCAGATGGATATGAACACCACATTTCTCCATGGTGCAATAAAGGAAGAGGTATATGTAGAGCAATATTTGGGGTTTTAAGTCCAGGATTGGGACACCCATGTCTGTAGGTTGAAGAAAGCCCTCTATGGGCTGAAGCAAGCACCTAGAGTTTGGTACGAGAGGATAGATAGCTACCTGATGAAGCTGGGCTTCACTCGTAGTAATGCTGATCCGAACCTTTACTTCAAGGTTGATAGAGAGAAGCCTCTCATTCTGGTGCTGTATGTAGACGACCTTTTCCTGACAGGTGCTGACCCTCTCATTCATCAATGCAAGAGGGAGCTCGCTGCTGAGTTCGAGATGAAGGACCTAGGACTGATGCACTACTTCCTGGGCCTGGAGCTCTCGCAGAGACCTGGTGAGATTTTCCTTTCTCAAGGAAAGTACATTGTGAAGCTTCTGGAAAGATTTAGTATGGTGGACTGCAAGTCCTTGTTGACGCCGATGGAGCTCAACTTCAAGAAGTTGAGTGGTAGTGCTGCTGGGCCCGTGTTAGCAAATCTTACTGAGTATCAGCAACTTGTAGGGGCCCTGATGTTTTTAGTGAACACTCGTCCAGACGTATGTTGTGTAGTGAACACTTTGAGTCAGCACATGGTTGATCATAACATTCATTGGGTTGGTGCCAAGAAAATCTTGAGATACCTCTGTTGCACGATAGACCATGGGCTGAGATACACTGTCAGGAGCATGACACTCCTTGGATATACTGATGCCGATTGGGCTGACAGTGTGGTGGATCGCAAGAGCACATTTGGATGCTGCTTCACACGTAGATCTGCTTCGGGCAGGAAACAGAAGTCGGTAGCCTTGAGCACTGCTAAGGCCGAATACATTGCAGCATGTATGGCTCGTTGTGAAGTCAGTTGGTTGTGAAAGCTCTTCAGTGAGTTGTTCGAGCATGTGCTAGATGCCACCGTTATCCTTTGTGATAACCGAAGGGGGATTCGTTTGTCATAGAATCCTGGGTTCCACGATCGATTCAAGCATGTTGATCGCTAGTACCACTTTATCCGGGATATGGTACAACCAGGCGCCGTAAGGCTCGATCATATAGGAACTGATGAGCAGGTCGCGGATATTCTCACAATGCCCTTGGGGAAGGTCGTGTTCCTAACCTTCCGTGAGAATCTTGGAATCGTGGAACGACCCTATTCTGAGGGTCCTGTTGGATGATGAGCTCTTGAAGCTTTGGGGGGCTTTAGGGATAGCTTCTCGGAGCTATAAGCAACCACAAGGCTAGGCTTGCCGAACCTTGTTGGTGTGCTTCTGCCCCACCGTTGTGATGATTGAGTTGGTTTACCTCTCATTATCTGTGCCCCGTGTGCATCCTACCCATTTGAGTTCCAGACTCATTGGAAGTACCTCTCATTTGGCCTATGAGGTGGGAAAAACTAGAGACTACTAGCAAAGACTGATGGACACATCAGAGATTGCCGTACTCTCAATCTGGGATGGCACGGTCCAACCACTTGATCTGGGATCAAGTCTAGAGAGGTTTCGGACCTCCAACTGACTTCGGGTCAATGAAATTAACTTCGGGTTAGTATACGATTCTCTTGAATCCAAGTGAGGTTTCGGACCTCCTACTGACTTCAGGTCAGACAACCAACTTTGGGTTAGTATGTGATTGTCTGAGTCCTATAGAGGTTTCAGACCTCTGCGCTGAATCTGTCAGCCAGGAATGATGTCTTTGTGACTGACCCACTTCTGTTCTGAAATAAAGAGCCAGCAAAGCAAGTTACGGCGGGATGACGCACGATGTTGAGTTGCACAGGTGGATGGAGTTCTCCCTAGTTGAGAGGGAGTGTTGAAATTGGACAACTAGGTCCAAACTCCATGTTGTGATGCTCAAATGAAGATACCAATATTTTTATTGGGTTCCTCTTTCGGAGAGGTGCAAGATTGATCTAAAGATCATCTTGATCCGATGAGCAGAAAATTTATTTTGAATTTATTTTCTAATATATTCAAATATGTGCAGGTCGACTTTAAGGTTTTGTACCCCAGCAAATATGTCACACACCCTTAGTGATGGATATAAATAAAGTCAACATTGTAGGACATTTCACTCATCTCCTCATCACACATATTTCTCTCTCCACTTCTGATTGGTTCGAGCTCCTTGGAGGCAGTTTTCTGTTCATATGTGGGAAAGAAGGACGAAGATATTTCTGCTGCAGCTAGGGTTTCCACCGCAGGTTTGACCAACGTTGACTTTGGTCAATGCATGGTCCAAAGGAGCTGATTTTTGGCATAGACTTCGATTTCTGAAGCCTGTACATTTTGGCACAAAAACCGAGGTCAAAGTTTGACCATAGACCGTGCTGTGTTGACTTTTACTTGCTGCTGTTCTGCATTGACTTTCTGGAGTTAACTTTGTGTTCACTGTTTGGTTGATCTGAGGGTTGTGTGACATTGCTGGTTAGCCAACCGTTTTGAGACTTTGCTGGTTGAAGCATCTTGTTGACCGCCGTAATGCAACACCACTCTTATCTGTTTCTAGCTTGTCTTCTATTGATCTATTGGTATGTTCTATCAGTGTTTTACTTTATGGTTTATGTGATTGCTGTCTAACATTGAAGAGAAAGTAAAGTTGCATCAAGCATAGAACATCTACATAAATTTACAAACTAAGTACCCTTGGTACCTGTTCGACTTCTTACTTTCATGAAATGTCCCCCTAGGTGCAATGTGTCTCTCGACTTCTTAGAGAGTGTCTCTGAGCCATGAGGGTCTCCTTTTTTTTGAAGAAGAGGGCTCACTAGGAGTTGGATCAATGGGATCCATTGGACCTTCTACTTCGGGCATTGATTCATCCTCCAATTCTTCCTGGTTTCCTGCATCTTCATCTTTGTCTTTCTTCACCTAAAGAAGAAAAAACAGAAGGTTCGTAAAGAAGATCCCTGAAGCAACTAAATGTATAAGGGTATGGCATCAAACTGGGGAAGGGTCTTGGTCGAGCGAGTACCTTCCTCAAATAAGTGATTAGAATTAGAACCAATGTACAGTTAGAATTGACTCAGATAGAAACCAATGTACAGGACAAGAAAGCTATGCTTATAATTATATTTCATAATAATTGATGTTAATTTGTTTGTCTATCATTTCGGAATAAAAAGATCTCTAATCTTCCCAAGGGCAGCATCTTCATTGAAGGTGACATCATGACTTATCTCCACTTCCGTTTGACCAGGCACATAGATTCTATATGCCTTTGAAGTTTCACTGTAGCCCACAAGTGTTCCCTTCTTCCCAGAAGCATCCAACTTGCTTCTCTTTTCTTTCGGCACATGAAAATACATGAGACTACCAAAACTTATAAAGTGAGAAACATAAGGTTTTTTACTGGCGAAAACTTCTTCGAGAGTTTTGGAGTCCAATGCTTGATGTGGGCATCTATTTTGAATGTACACGGCAGTGTTGGAAGCTTCTCGCCATAAGAACTTCGGTAGGCCTTGGTCATGAAGCATGGCATGAGTGATTTCAATGATGGTTCGATTCTTCCTTTCGGCAACTCCATTTTGTTCAGGAGTATAAGTAGTAGTGGTCTCCCTCTTAATGCCAACTTCCCTACAATGGTAATTGAACTCATTTGACTCATATTCAGTTCCATTATCGATCCTCAATACTTTGATCTTCTTCCCTGTTTGATTTTCAACCAAGGCTTTGAAAGAGCGGAACCACTTGAACGCTTCGTCCTTCTTCAAGAAATAGATTCAAGTTTTGTGAGAGAAGTCATCCACAAAAATAACATAGTACAAATATCCTCCCAAAGATGTTAAGGGCAACATACCAGAGAAATCAGAATGGATCAATTGCAGAATGTTGGTGGTCTTGCTATTACTTTAGGGGAATGGTCCTCTTATATGTTTCCCTTCAACACAACCCTGACAAACACCTTCATGATCAACTTTAAATGCGGACATACCTGTGACCATCTTCCTAGCATCAGGAAGAGCTTTATAATGAAGGTGAGCAAACCTACGGTGCCATAATTCGGATTGAAGGCAACTGTTGCATGTCATGGCTCCCAAAGGACTTCCTCCACCCTGATAAAGGCTATCAACCTTGAATCCAAGAGTGAATGTTTCTTTGAAATTCCTTTTCCAAACACGTACCTTTCCATCAATGAATGCCACCTTGAATCCTTTGTCTTCCATCGCCGAAATAAATACCAAATTCTTCTTCAAGTCAGGTACATAAAATACATCTTGTAGATGAAGGATTTGACCTTGATTTAAATGAAGAGTAACAATCCCTATCTCTTTCACGGGATAGGTGGCATTGTCTCCATGTATGATCTCGAAATTGGTTTCCTTTTCAATTAAATGTGAGAGGGCCTCTTTGTACCTAGTGAAGTGCCTTGAGGCACCATTATCAATCAACCAATTATCCAAGGTGTCTAGAGGAGAGGTAATAGAGAGGGCAGATATAAGATAATTTTTTTTTGCTTGTTATCTACAACATTAGATTCATCATACCTAGAGTTTCTTGAGCTTTTGGGAGGTCGACCATTTCCTTATTGTGCAGCGGGAGCATTTTTCTTTCCTTTGTTGTTGAACTTGTTATTCCTTTGATTTCCATTTCCCTTGAAATTGTTGTGATTGTGATCATCATCTCGTGGTGTATCCCTTTTATTAGGACACTGTCTAGCATAGTGGCCAAACCTGTTACAATTGAAGCATCTTCCCTTTCTTCCTTCTTTGAATCCTGGTCTTCCTTGACTTTGTTTCTTTGGACCAACATTGTTCTTCCTTTTAGCATGAGCAGAGAATGCAGTAGGATCATTCCTATTTGAATGTTGTCTCTCTCCATCATCCTTGTCTCTTCTTGAGTGCATCTAGTCAGCAATTCATCAAAACCCAGAATCCTGTCATTGTTGAGGATAGTGATATTGAATACATCCCATGCTCGGCGAAGACCTCCAAGGGCAATAAGAGTGAGCTCCCGGTCGGCAATAACCGCTCCAATAGGGAGAAGATCATTTTTGATTTCGATAATCCTCATGAAGTAGGATTGGTTGGATTCCCCTCTATTCATATTGATGCCCTTCAACTTGTTCTTGAGAAGAGGATTTGATTTGCGTTGTTAACCTTGAACATGCTAACCAACTTGTCATACATCTCCTTAGATGTGCCTAACTCGGAAATGTAAGCAACCAAATGCTTTTGAATGGAATCCTTGATGATCTTCTTAGATTTGACCTCTCCTTTCTTGTACTTTATTTTAGTGGTAGCAGGTGCATTTGAAGAAGTCTCAACAATCTCTCCCTGCTCATAAACCATGACTTCATTCTCTTCCAAAGTTAAGTCTAGAGACATCTTCCATGCATGATAATAAGATTTATCATTGAGCTTGTCCTCAGATTTGAAATAAGATGAGGAAGCCATTGACCTTTGTCTTTGTCCAACAAATCTCAGTGATTTTCTCACTCTTGCTTGGGCTTTGTCTTGACCTGAGCTTTGATACCATGTTAATTTTAGATAACAATGGTATGTTCTATGCTTAAGAGCAATTTACTTCAATTTTTTGTATTAGCCCAATATCAATTTCCAGATTAGCAATCACATTAACTTCATTACATTGATAGTAAATGCAGATAGAACATAAAAAATACGAAGACAAGCCAAGACAAGAGGACACAATATTTGGCGGATGCCAGGGAAAAACCCCAATGTGGGGAAAACCCTTTGATCAAATCTTCTTATTATTCTTCAAAAGTTTAGTAGAAGAGAGAGAGTACATCATACAAATTTACTTGCCCAAACACTATAAAAACAATCCACTCAAACAACAGTCAACATGATGCCCTAACAAGAAAGCCAATGCTGGTCAAACCAACAATAAATCATCTCCAATGTAGCTCGGTCAAACACAGTCAACTCGGCCTCCACGGATAGTCAAAGTCAACACAAAAATAGTCGTGAAATCTTTAGTCAGACTCTATCAACACTGCTGTAATTTTTTGCAGTCAAAACAAAAGTCAACGCTGAAGTCAATTTCAGTCAAACTGCTCCAATTGGCTCAGGATCTGTGTCAGTCAATGCGACCTCAAGAAATCGGATGAATTGCCTGAAAACCGTAGTCAAAAGTGAGGTGTTGACCCTTGGTCAATGCTGTCCAAATTTCTGCAATTCGTCTTGCACTCCAACCCAAAAAACTTCGGCCTCCTGCCACACATGCGAAGTAGAGAAGAGTTTCTCCTTTGATGTACGATCCAATGAGGAGAGGAGAGAGAAAGATGTGATGAGTGATGATGTCCAAAATGAGGAAAAGGTCTCTCTTATTTATACAATTCGTTGAGAGTGGAGACACATCTATTGGGGCTTCATGAGCCTACATTTGACTTCTGGTCGACCTTGACAATTTCCACGTGTGAGAAATAAATTCAAAATCACACTTCTGCTCATCCAAACAAGATGATCTTTAGATCAATCTTGCACCTCTCGGAAAGAGGAATCCAATGAAAATATCATCTCTATCATATGATCTGTCCAAGGTGGAGTTTGGCCCTAGTTACCAATTTTAACAAGGGCGAGCAACAATGTGCGAATCCACAAAAATATGCTGCGAAATACCACAAGAACAAGAGCGAAATCATGCCATAACAATTATTAGTAGGTATGCAAGCCTTTGAGAGAGTAATCCACAGATACATTGACCCCATAATGCTAGTACGATGTGATATAGAGTACCACATGATGACTGATGTTGAAATTTCTTCATGTATGCTAACAAGAAGTGATCTTCAAGCCTTTGTAATCAAACGTTAGCTCTAATACCATGTTGAGAAATCTGGAGGCTTTAGTATTCGGGTGATTTTTCTTGAACTTGATAATTGCTTGTGTTCTTTGTTAGGTTCTTTTATTATCGTTTATTAATCTTATTCATAAAACAATTATCAATACCGTACATCATGAAGATCACAAAATAAAAAGGACACAAGCTATAGGCTCCAAGCTAGGGGAAAACCCCTTCTAAGGGGAAAACCCAGAAAAAATTCTCCTTATAGAATTAGATCAAAGTAAGATATCCAAGACCCAAGACCAAAATCCAATGTCCCACAATCACCAGGTCAACCCTTCATTCTGTTCATTAGATGCCATAATTCTGTCCACAAGAAAAGCTCAAAAAACAGGTTCTTCATTCCTTCATTAACCTTTAAGAAACTTGCATAAGCCACAGGAGGACCTCACTTCGCTTTCATAGAAAACTCGCCTTTTTCTCTCTGCAACTTCCCATATATATATATTTTTCATAGATTCACAAAAAAATCTTGTTCCAAAATGGAGGAGCACGTTGCCCAATATATAGTAGTTAGTGTCCGAAAAGTCGCGTCCTTTGGGAAGGCCAACTTGATCCTCTGGAGGGACAACCTAGTCTTGGGGATAATTTTATGCTTTTTAACATAAACATTATTTTCCCTTTTTCTTTTAGGAGGTCCAATTGGGAATCTGACTGATGACAATTTTCTTTTGACTTGAAAAATCCTAGAAGCATGAAATGCATGCTTTAATAAAAAAATAAACAATAATTTATTTTTCTTTTTCTTTTACATGAAATAAAAATTGTCTCAATTATGAAGATCGAACCTAGTTACATTTTCTAACATTGGGAAGGCTTACTCAACTTTGGGGGCCCTTTTGGATGATCTCGACTCATACCCTTATGATTATTGACCTTTATAATGAGCTTGGGGAAAGGGAATGGTTCCATATCTTCTACATGATTGGGCATTTGTGGTTCCCTATATATGACAAATGGTGTTCCATCAAAGGTAGGTTGTTGCTGTTGAGAATTTGTAGGGCTGTAGGTTAATACAAATTCTCTTGTTGATAATTACTTGTGAGCTTATCTTAGTTAGTCTTTCATCAAGTCAATTACCAAAATACAAAAGATACAAATTTAGGCTCTTTCAGACAGGAAAAGAAACTCTTTGTAGGAAGGTAAATCATAGATTTACCTTCCTTACTATTACTGCTTTTCTCCTTATGAACATTGTCTCAACTTCAGCACATTCTCTTTTCAAATCAGCTGCCCTTAACAATGATATATCTGCAACTTATTTCAGCTGTATAGGAGCTTAGATGACATAGACAAATCCGCACTCTTAACCCTGAACCAATCTACTGAAGTCTGCTCTTTAAACTCAGAAAATATCCGCAGTGTATTCTTCTTGTACCACCCCTCAATCTTGCTGCACCTATCCGCACTCCTGTACCTTGTTGTGCCTATCCGTAACTGGTATCTTCGCAATCTGTACCTTGCTGTCTTTTTCCGCAATCTCCTTCCTTGCTGTCTTTTTCCGCAATCTGTTTCAGATGTATATCCGCACTTCCTGTTATTCCTTTTCTGCATTATATGTTATCCCATATCCGCATTCTATGTTGTTCTTTATCCGCAATGTCTTTTAGGCAATGCCCGCATTACTTCAGGTGTTGCCGTATTATATAACTGCATTATATTCAAGTGTGACTGCCTTATATTGTTGCTGTGTTACTTCAGAGATCTGCAAGGTTATACTGTGATATTTCAGAGGGAATCCACATTCAAATTCTGTAGTGACTTCTTCATGGAGATCCGCATTCCTGTTACTGTAATCCGCAGCTTTTATCACAGAGATGACCGAAGTTTATATATCCTAATGGTCTGCAGAACAATAGTATTTATAGAGACAGATTCTCTGCCTTGAGACGGACCATACCTTTAGGTGAAAACCGACTTATCTTGTTGATGAAAGCCGACTTCAATAATGTGCTTTAGGCCGACTATAACCCAGTATTGTAGCTTATCTTCCAACGTGTATTGAGAGCTGAATAAATCATCCTTCCATGATTTCTTTGACAAGGTCTTGGAGCATATACTAGACCAAAATCTTTATACACACATGACACTAAATTACATCCTATTATCTTTGTCTTCTTCTTTACATAAATACATAGTCAACATGAAGACCGACCTAGTTATACTTTTCAACACTCCGTCTTAACTAGGGAGGTATTCGTACAGGTACATGGTCACTTTCAAACTGAAGAATCTCATAAGAAGAATCGGATTGGTAATCGCATCTGTATAGCGTCATATCAACCAGCATTGTCCTAGTGCAAGGCCTTGACTAACAGCCCCATCTCTCAACAAGACAATGGGCTACAATGCTGGCGAGACACATGACTTATAGACACCTTCGTCATTGTCTCTCCAAGGTACATACTCCACCCAGGTGTTCCCAAAGTATGACCTTCTTGGACTATTCTTCTCTTGGGTAGCTAGCCCTCAAAGAATATCAGTCCCCGACTACTCTTTTCTTGAATGCCCTAACACATTATCAAAGAGTATCGAATGCCAGATGATTACCCAATCCTCCATTCTGTCTTCCCAAGACCAGAATGATGTGTCTATCGCTCCCTCTCCACAGGGGAGGACCTTATTCCATAAGGGAATGTACTCATTCCTATACAAGGAATGTACCTAAGCTCATTCATAGGAATTACCAAGTTTCTTTCAAGTAAGAAACGTATCATCAGGCTCCCTCTTAACCAGGGACCTCCTGCAGCAATGGTGAGACACCCAGCTGCTCATGAAGAATTCCTGTCCTCGATGTCATGGATTTCGATATTGAGGAATCTCCAACTTTTAGCTTCATAGGGCACAGATCGTCCATCACTTTCATCCTAAGACATGTCAACTATCAGAAAGTGATTCATCAGATTTCATTATCTGGTCCACTGTTATGCCATGTTGCTTTCCTTCGAATCATCTCCAAGGATCATACATCCTTTCTCATGAATAGCAGCCTTGCATAAATTCATCTAGATAAACATATACATATGAACTTTTAGAACAAAAGTTACCTTAGTGATGATCTTTCACGATGACATCTTCCTGTAGGCATCGACATCCTTTATACAGATTGACACATCTCCTAATGATATGTTTTGTCAAGGGTCTTCTTATTTACCAGAGTTCTGTCAGAGTCTACATATCTTCCCAGGAGATCTCCTATTCACATCTTCTGGGTTTCCAGATGATAACTGCCTCTTGACATGGTTGCATTTCATGATCTCTTCCTTTCTACACATTCTCCATTCCCAGGAACTTACAAACTTTCTAGTTCCCTGTTCACATACAACCACCTCATATTCCATGAGGACATATTATGTTGATTTCATTTGTTCGTGCACGGAGAGATACTCCTCCATAGATCATACTTCTAAATAAAAAAGTTCATTACCTGCAACCATATGACATGACTTCACAACATCCAATGTTAGCATATAGATATATACATAACTCATACCCTTTTTCCCTTGAGTCATCCTGCAGCAATTTCTGAAGAATGAAGGGCTTCATTCTCTTGGCATGCTTCATTAATATCCCAGAAATATGTTACCATGATGACCCTTGCTCTTGATCACTGCTTTCCATTAGTGATGTTATTAGAGAGGTTTTCCCGGAGATGATTCACCAGGAGCTCCTACCATGCTTTCATCAGAATGCTACACTGCTTCCTATCATATAATCATCAGAAATCACTTAAAGAAGAAGATGATCTCAATCGTAGTGTAGATCCCTTGCATCTTCTTTCTTAGATTTTCTTTGAATCAGGTTCTTTCTTTTCTACAAAATTTTGAGTTCTGGAAAACTATTGCCTTCAACTTGTCTTCTTCCATAGAAACCCTAGGTTGATGAGTGAGGTACCTTACTTATCCCATGATTTTGTTACCCTCATGATCATATGAGTTCTTGTTTCTTATACTTCCATGATGTCACATTGCATCAATTCTTAAGTAGAATCTAGGAGCTATAAAGAGACTTATTATGAGGGAGACTAGTCTTAATGATCTCTTACTTCCTCTTTCCATCCACTCCTTCCATCCATTTCGGTGACATGAACTTTCTTGTACTGTTCATAATTCTTCTTTCCGCTTCTTTTGTGTCTCCAATATTGTTCATGTGAGAGAACCTTAAGAGTTCCTTTCCATGAATTCAAAGGAGACCTTTATCTATGACTTCAGTTATCTATGAGGACCATGACTATCCTCCTTGTTTCATGCAAGGATCTTTGGTAGTACAACCACCTTATGTATCTCTTTGCAAATCGAAGTCATTTAACCAAAATTAAAATGAAAATGAAAGATACTCACTTGGCAAGTCAAGAGGAGATCTTCACCTTGTTCTTCCTTGAATGATCTTCTTCTTAGGCTGTTCCAAACTTGAAATCACATGTCATCCATTCGTGTAGCTGAACTTTCAGACTGTATTCTTCCAAGGCTGAAACTGTGCTATCCGAGTTCTGCTTCCTTTTTCAAACTCATATACATGTATGCCGAACTGAAGTATCACCGAACCTGTGATGTAGGTGACATGTTTTGTAATATTTGTGCTATAACCGCTGCAATGTAACCAAGCTGAGATTGTGACCTCCAAACTGAAGTGGATTTGTATCACTGATAGCCCTTTCTTGTAACCAAAGCTCTGATACCATGTTGAGAATTTGTAGGGCTGTAGGTTAATACAAATTCTCTTGTTGATAATTACTTGTGAGCTTATCTTAGTTAGTCTTTCATCAAGTCAATTGCCAAAATACAAAAGATACAAATTTAGGCTCTTTCAGACAGGAAAAGAAACTCTTTGTAGGAAGGTAAATCATAGATTTACCTTCCTTACTATTACTGCTTTTCTCCTTATGAACATTTTCTCAACTTCAGCACATTCTCTTTTCAAATCAGCTGCCCTTAACAATGATATATCTGCAACTTATTTCAGCTGTATGGGAGCTTAGATGACATAGACAAATCCACACCTTTAACCCTGAACCAATCAACTGAAGTCTGCTCTTTAAACTCAGAAAATATCCGCAGTGTATTCTTCTTGTACCACTCCGCAATCTTGCTGCACCTATCTGCACTTCTGCACCTTGTTGTGCCTATCCGTAACCGGTATCTTCGCAATATGTACCTTGCTGTCTTTTTCCGCAATCTCCTTCCTTGCTGTCTTTTTCCGCAATCTGTTTCAGATGTATATCCACACTTCATGTTGTTCCTTTTCTGCATTATATGTTATCCCATATCCACATTCTATGTTGTTCTTTATCCGCACTATCTTTTAGGAAATGCCTGCATTACTTTAGGTGTTGCCGTATTATATGACTGCATTATATTCAAGTGTGACTGCCTTATATTGTTGCTGTGTTACTTCAGAGATCCGCAAGGTTATACTGTGATATTTCAGAGGGAATCCGCATTCAAATTCTGTTGTGACTTCTTCATGGAGATCCGCATTCCTGTTACTGTAATCCACAGCTTTTATCACAGAGATGACCGAAGCTTATATATCCTAATGGTCCGCAGAACAATAGTATTTATAGAGACTGATTATTGAGACCGACCATACCTTTAGATGAAGACTGACTTATCTTGTTGATGAAAGCCGACTTCAATAATGTGCTTTAGGCCGACTATAACCCAGTATTGTAGCTTATCTTCCAACGTGTATTGAGAGCTGAATAAATCATTTCTTTGACAAGGTCTTGGAGCATATACTAGACCAAAATCTTTATACACACATGACACTAAATTACATCTTATTATCTTTGTTTTCTTCTTTACATAAATACATAGTCAACATGAAGACCGACCTAGTTACACTTTTCAACAGTTGCATATGACAAGTCCATTTGTAATTGACCTCCAATTGGGGAACACCATTTTCTTGATAATAACATACCCCAGGCATATCAATGAATACAATATCCATTAACAAAGATATATCTTTATTAGCTCCCAGAGACACCTTGACATCTTTGATAAGGCCATATACAATTATAGATTGGAATCAAACCCACATACATTTTTGTAAGACCTAGTGATATTCATCTCTAATTGATGTATGACTCTCAAAGACATTACATTTACTGAGGTGATAGAATCAAGCATGCAATTATGTAAAATGAGATTGTTGATCACCAAGGACAACATAAATGGTTCATGTTCTCCATTCTTCTTATCAATATACATGTTTTGCAAAATTATTGGAGGATCCTTCGGCTCTTCTTTAAAGGTTAAAGCCTTCCTAATTTGCCTCCTTTGAGGCCCAAGATTTGCTATGGAACCTATACATTTACTTTAGCCAAATCATTTGTCATATCGACATCCAAGGAAACATCAGAGTCTTGAGGTTTTGGCTTTGGCCTATCTTCATACTATACATGAGATATATCCTTCTTTTGTGAGGTAGTACTAGAGCTTGAACTTGCTTGGCCTTGGTCGACATTTCTTCTAGAATATTTCAAACCCTTGAACCTTCCACTATTTTCTACATCCTTGATTGGCTGAGCTTGATCATTAGTATCATCAGTATGGACTTGATCATGCTTTGGATGGAAATAAGAGTCACCAAGGCGGATATTGAATGGAGCACCATCATTGATGACATTGAGGTGCTCAGGGCTTCCTCCTCCTTTAACTGATTGTATGGACAATCTTCATGGGAATGATATTCATCACAAGGCTGACACCAAGGAGACACTTCATGTCCCACCAAATTGGTTGGGGCAAGAGTATTTGGAGCATTCTGTTGGTTCGCATGGTTTCCTTCAAGAACCTCCTTCTTGAGAGGTATCTCTTTATTAAATTTTGGTTTAGGAGGGAAATTTTGGCAAGATATCCTTTTTCTTTCTAACATGGCCAATATGTTCATCATTTCCATCTGACCTTGCATCAAATCATTAGTAACTTTATCAAAATTTTGGGCAAAGGCTTGCTAGGCAGGATCCACCTGGGTGCTAGGCTTAGCTTGAGGTTCAGTTCGAGCCCTAGGATAGGTGAACAAATCAATCCTGGAAACATTCAAGTTTTGCTCAACTTCGGTGGCTAAGGCTTTGGCTTCAACCAAGGATTGAGGCATTTTTTCTCTAAGGGCATACGTCAAATCCCTGGAGAAATATCACACATAACTATCAAGATTGGTGTCATTGGTTGGCCTATATCGATCAGGGATCTCCTTGAGTAGATTTTCAAACCCCTAACTAAATTCCTTAATAATTTCATTCTCAGTTTTCTTGGCTTCAAGGAATTTCTCAAGAAGGACGACTCATTCCTTGGTTGTGGCCCTGTTACCACTCAATCTAGCAGGGGTCCTAGGAGGGGTTCCAAAGGGGAAACTACTAGACCGAGTGGCAACAATGGGACAGCGACCCACTGTCACCTCTGTCGATGTCCCCTGCTCTTTACGAACTTTCACCGATGGGAGGAGTCCTGGTATAAGGAAATTACTAGGAATGATGAATCAATGATAAGGTAGGTAGTGGTTTCTAGGGCCCATTCACAAGAGAGACTGAAATAATAGGGCTTGCTTGCTTTAGAAGCAAGAAGAAGGGCTCTCTAAGAAAGGATCAAAGGAGGCTCAAGCCTAGGGATTAGGGGTATTCCTTAATGAGGGATGCTCAAGACCTAAGATTCCTTTTGGAATCAAGGTTTCCAAATGGCCTTATCGGATAAAGAATGACAACAATGTGGGACCACAAAGGAACCTTGGGAAGGTCCAAGTTTGACCTAGGTTTAAAATTTTTTATCTTGCTTTTAATTGTTATGCAAGGCCAAATAAGGAGGATGAGAAGGGCATCAGGAATGATGAACTTCTTGTGAGTTTTTCTAATAATGAGACCCTAAAATCTATCTTAACCTGGGAGAAACCTAGACAAGTATGGTCTTATGGTTAGGGATTGGTGTATCTCCCAATCCAATTGTGGGAATGACCTTAAACTTGGAGGACCTCTTGAGGACACACCAACGCAGATGTATGCCAACTCGCTCCAAAATTGGATGGCTACAAAGCAATTCGCTTGATGCCCTAGGATACCCACTATGGTTAAGGTAGAATTCAAAGGAAAAGTAAAAAAAGGGAAGTTTTGGGGTGATAAACATTGGATTTTGGACCTGTGCCTATCCTTTTGGGAGAAATGGAGTCAAATGATCATGAGTAAAGCAACTTCGATTCTTCAAGGAGACCTTGAGGGACCACGCTATCAAATAGAAGATGACAAATGAAAAACCCTCATGCATTTTATACTCCCAACACAATGTTAAGATGGAGTTTCAAGGACTTAATCATAGAATTATTCCCCTAGGAACATGCATTCTATCTTTGCCAAATGAGTAACACATGCAAAAATGCCAACCATTTTCAATGTTCCAAGCACTTCGCATTAATTAGGGCATATCCAATTACAACAAGAGAAAATTCCATGCATTAGACATTTATTATAGTAGAAATAAACACCATAAATCACTTACAAAGCAAAGAGAGAGTATATCCATCCATCCCACATGTAAAAGGAATCTCCAAGAAGAAATGCAAAGTTAATCCATACATCAAAATTCATTACCAAGCCCTAAATTCGTCCAAATTGCAGGTCTGAGTTCCCTTTTAGAGATAAGTTCCAAATCCAAGTGATGATGAGGAATGAAATGAACCTCTTATCAATTTATATGATCCTCTAAGGTATTCAAATTACCTAATTAGGTATAACGATGCCCCTAATAATAAAATAATGTACAAATAACAACCTTTTGGTGACAAGCCCACCAAATAGCTCCATAATATGAAAAATAATCCTCTCAAGAGGGCCGAAATGATAATGTAGTAGATAGGAGGGCCATTGGAAGGCATAGTGAAGTCTAATATGTGCCAAAATGAATTGAAGGGCTGCAAAAATAATGAAGGGGATGGCCCCTTAATCTCAAGGCAAATGACCCGTGGTGCTCCCAAGTGGTTATGGGGGGCACAAAATCACCCTCATGGGTCTCCAACTGAATCGACCAAGCATATTTCCCATCTGTAAGAGCTGTAACAATGATGCAAGCCCTCCCTTTGTCTCCCATGGTGAGACACAACCCCCTCTAGGCCCTAGATCAACTGCCAAGTGTGTGGTTCAAGAGTGTAGCCGGCTGGGCAAGGTGGTCCAAGTGCATCATCATCATCAAATAAGTGGGACACAAGCGAGCAATGAATGGCACTAAAGGATCCCATGGCATGACTATCTGCTCTCTGCTATAGTGGAGGCCCATGGCTCTCAACAGACACCCTATAAATGCCAATATGACCCTCTGGAGGGCTTGGACCCTGTATAGTGAGACCAAACCCCAAGATGAAAACCCACTTGCAATCCTGCTTAAGACTCATTGCATCTCCTCACCTTCCAGTACAACAAATCATTAGTGTAATTGAGCAAATGAGCTTACAAGTCATGGAACCAAATGGCCATTTCATAGTGGCATGCTCTTTCATAATGGGCTTTAGAGTGTACAGGTGTCTCCAAGTTCAAGAAGGAGGTTAATCAAGGACCCTATTAAGTGTTTTCTACCTCTTAAGGAGTGACAGGTCCATGGTACATCCGCCATATGGTAGGTGTCATGTGATATAATGATGGAACAATGTGGGGCATCAGGGGAAGGCTCCAAGCCACATGCCATGGTACAAGGATAGCTATGATGAGGGAGGTCCACACTTGGGTGTATAGATGTAGGAGGGTGGAATCGTGGTACATGAGTTACCTCGACCTTTGTTTTTCCACCCTTCTTCATATGCCTTTTTCCTTTTATTGACTTTTCTTTTACAACTGCTCGGAGAACATGATATGTAAGATATGGCAATGATTACCCTCTGAAGGTTGGGCAGTTCATAGCCCACCAAGGGTTGGGACTGTTGAGAATTAGGAAGGGAAGTGTTTAATTCAATTCTCTACTTTGATAATTCCTTGTGAGCTTACTCTTCTTACTTATGTCTTTTCTTTCATCAAGTCAATTATCAAAAACACAAGAGACAGAAATATAGGCTATTCAAGCCAGGGAAAAAACCTCTCTCTCTTGGAGAGGAAAACCCACAAGAAATTTTTATAGACTTTCAGTTGACAAGTACCATGACCATGAATCAGACCCTTGACCTATGTATGTCTCCAAGACCTTGTCACTGCTTCTTCCTTGACTCCTTAGGCTGATCCTTCTTTTCTGCACCGTCTTGCACTAGGACTAGAGAGCTCGGTCTTTAACTGTCTTCTTCCTACTGTTTTGCACTTGTAAACTAAAGAAACTCGGTCTCTATTCAAGAATCTTTAACATAGTAAACTTGGCCTCCAATAATCTCCTTTCAAGTGACTTCTCCCTTCGGTCTCCTTCCAACACCTTGTTCCACTTAATGATAGCCCTAAGATCTGCACTGTAATTGTAGACTTGTCCGAAAAACACAGAGATATCTGAGCTCCTTTCTTGACTGATCTGTCTCCTTTCTTCGATCCAAACAACAACCCTAACCTCACACTTTTATCGTGAAAAAGTGATCTCAGACTTGTCCTTTTATTTGTACCTTTTATAGTCCTGAAATTCCTGCAACTCAGTTCGAAAGTTTCTATGCAATGTACAGGGGTATATATAGTTGATCCTGCTTGTAAATTAGCCGACCTGTCATTTAGTTATGGAGCCGACTTGATAGAGGGTATCTAAGCCGACCTGTAGAGGATATTTTCCAGCGTATTGAAGGTTGTCTTGAAGAGTATATACATCATGTATTTCACCATTCTTGAGCCATATTGTTGAGCTACTTTGACAAGGTATTTGAGGCATACTTCATTGAATTGACTCTTCATATACATGAGTCTTAATTAATACATTTATGGCAAGATGACAAATCCCTAAAAGACGTCAAGAAGAAGTCTTTTGACCTATAATAAAAACCTTGCTCATGAAACCCATGAAGCAAGCATAAAAAAATAGAGTTTATTATCTTTGTCTCCTTCATTACATAAATACATAATTACATAGTCAATATGAAGACCGAACCTAGTTACACTTTCCAACACTCCCTCTTAACTAGGGATATATTCATAGTGGTACATGGTTACTTTCAATCTGAAGAATCTCATAAGAAGAATCGGATTGGTAATCGCATCTGTATAGCATCATATTAACCAGCATTGTCCTAGTGCAAGGCCTTGACTAACAAATCCATCTCTCAACAAGACAATGGGCTACAATGCTGGCAAGACACATGACTTATAGACACCATAGTCATTGTCTCTCCAAGGTACATACTCCCCCTGGGTGTTCCCAGAGTATGACCTTCTTGGACTATTCTTCTCTTGGGTAACTAGCCTTCAAAGAATATCGGTCCCCGACTACTCTTATCCTAAGTCACCGCGTTCGGTGAATTTTATCCTTGGGATTCGAAATTCGCCGAACATCAAACGATTTCGAACAAAATCAATTTTGTTCGTAGAACTTGATGGCGAACTTGAACTTGAACTTGATGCCGAATTTGAAACCGAACTTAATGCCGAACTTGAACGAATTTTTTTTTTTTTTTAATTCGGTAAAAAATTGATTAGGTTCGCTTGCAATTCAATTTGGTTTATGCAAATTTTTCTAGTTGTCATACATTTTTAGATATTTTGAGATATGCCCAAAGTACATACAATAGAATATACAAAGATGAATGTCTCATTTATTTTTTAGGCTGCTTAAAATTGATTTTTTTATATATATACATATTTTTTCAAATTTTTATATGTTGAATTTTATGTTGAACTTTATCGGCAATATTTTAGGTGCCGAACTTTATTTGAATTTTAAGGTCGTCGAACTCGAACACGAACACGAACACGAACGTGGTGACTTAGCTCTTTTCTTGAATCATTCTCAAAGAATATCGGATGCCAGATGATTACCCAATCCTCCATTTTGTCTTCCCAGTTGAAGACTAGAATGATGTGTCTATCTCTCCCTCTCAGCCAGGGAGGAACTATTCCACAAGGGAATGTACTCATTCCTATACAAGGAATGTACCTAAGCTCATTCTTAGGAATTAACAAGTTTCTTCCAAGTAAGAAACTTACCACCAGGCTCCCTCTTAACTTTGGATCTGCAGCAGCAATGGTGAGACACCCAACTGCTTATGGAGAATTCCTTCCCTCTGTTGGAAATACTGAGAGGGGGGTGAATCAATATTTATTTTCAATTGTTAATTTTACCAATTAGATCACTTATATTTAGAACACAAAATGAACACTGATGGAATAGATACTTTTATTAATTTCTTCTTTACAATAAGTAAAGTACAATAATGATATAGGGCTCCAACCCTAGATGAAGACTCCAATCTTCCAGGGTCCAACCTGTATTGTGCCAAGCACCGACTTGGTCTTTCCAAGGCTCCAACCTTGTCAATTTGAGGCATAACAATGGGGCTCGCCTATATACACAGTCCCAATCCGCTTTGGTCTCTTGGGGACTCCTGTCCTCTGAGAACCAACCTATCGTAGGAGGCTCCAACCTTGTCAATTTGAGGCACCAGCCTCGGGAAGCCAGCCCTACTCCTCTAGTGGGCTCCTTTGGTCTCTAGGACTCTATCCTCTGGGGCTCATTCCTCTTCCAAGGCACCAACCTTGTCAGTCCCAGAGGCATAACCTCCAAGGACTCGCCTCCAGCTTCCTCATCAAAATATCTTTGGTTATTCTTTACAGCTCCAAGTCTTCTTCAACGACTTTGTACATGGTCTCCATGGCATCATCAATGACAACCTTTTCTTCTTAGAAGGTGTCACCACTGCTCTTCATAGTACCCAAACAATTTATCCAAGTTACCTCATGATGGCTTCATCAATGCATCATCGTCTTCCAAGATCACTCAAGGCTTCTCAACAAAATATCTTCAATTTGGAACCTTCTTCAAGGTCATTCCATGAGGGGTTTAGACATGCATTACAAGGTCAACCAATGTCCTCAAGAATGTCTCCACAATCTGCTTCTACAAGTGTCTTTAATAGGTATGAACACCAAATCTTTAACAAGTTACTTCAACAAGACTTCACGTCTTCAAGATGTTTTCAAATGGCTCCAAGATCAACTCTAAGTCTTCAACACTTCAAGAATATGTCTTTCAATTCGTTTGTAATCCCTTAGAGACAAGGTAGAGGACTGTCTGATTTTCTAGACAGCGATCCAAGCCTCCAAAAACTTTTTCCAAAGATTTCTTCAAATTCTGGTTCTAGTCTTCACAAGTCTTGCACAAGAAATGGCTTCCAAAAATGTCACTTAAGTTTGATTCTGGTCTGCAATACCCTGCTCCAAAGAATGTCTTTCATAGGCCTTTAAACTAACATATGCCTAGGTCCTAATTATAACCATTATACATAATAACTAATGGGATAAACGATACAATTATATTTGATTTAAATCAATCAAATAATAAAATAAGTTAATTGAGCAAGATTAATTAATATTATAAATCAAACAAAGTCATTTTTTAGTCCCTCATTTTTAAAAAACAAAATAGTTTGATCAAGTATTATAGCTAATGTGTACATAAATGAAGATAAGGTGGCAACGTAAATGATGGCGGACCCCTGCCACGTCAAACAAAGATCCTTTGGGGTGAAAGGGGTGGGGAGATAAGGAGGATGTGCGGGGGGGGTGGGGGCGGTTTGGAGGAGAAGAAAAATCCTATATTCTGGAGCATTTGGATTGAAGGATACGCAGAGTTTTGAAAAGAGAGTTTCACCGTTCTGGGATTTTGGGCATGGGGGCAGAAGAGTAATCTTCTAGGTCTAGGATTGTTCCTAGATCGGCTGGGAGGATTGTTGTTTTGGTGATCTGTCCCATATTCGCCTACTGCATCCCAGGTATTTCCCATATAGCATAAATTGAATTTTTACACTGTTAAAACAGCACCCGAAATCGTACTTTAGTTGAACGGCATGAAAGTAAATGCTGATTTGATTTACGGTGTTCGTATGTCTTTAGATCCTAGATGTATGAAAATGATCTCTTAAATTGTACAGAAGGGAGAATTGATGAATTGCAACTGTTGCCTGAATAGATTACATAAACTAGAATAATTTTTAGAAACAGCAGTAATTCCTGTTAAATGATTGAGCTAAACTCTGAAATTGTCTGAAACTAATTGAAGAATTGAGAAGAATTTAGAAATTCAATATCCAGGTTACTACATTTGGTATCAGAGGAACTCGTTCAAACCCTCTTACGACCTTATAGGCCCATTAAATTGCGTTTCTAAAGTTTCGACTTGCTGGAATGTTTTTTTTTCTCCTCTCTCTTTGCTGAAAGTGTTAACAAACCAGTAATGGCGATTGTTGCTAAAGAGTACCTCAAATAGCAGAACCCCTGTCTTGGAAATGCGCTGTTGTCAAGCTAAAACCATATTGTTCAAAAGACAAACTTGCACAGGAAAAGAAGTTCATAGGAAATAAACTATGAAGTATACCGTAGGATTAAGAAAGATTCACAGCGTAAACCTGTTACAGCGTATCCTGCTGCCATAAAGAACGTTTTCATCAATGTTTCAGCATGTTTAAAAAAAAAAAAAATGATGATATACTTGCCATTACTACATTTAACAAACTTATATCTAGCATCTGTAATTTCTCTAGTGTTAATAAATCACAAACTCCTGAACTTATGAATTCCACAAGAATATTGAAATAGTAGAGGAATTAGATGACATAATAAATTCCAACTGGAAGTCTAGACCCCTTCAAGGCATTCGATGTCTTTTTTTTTAGTAGTCCACCTTGCTAAGGCAATGGCCTTACTATCCCCGATCGTTGACTTGAAGTTGTTTTTCATAGCTAGCATTACACAGTACTGCCAACAGTAATGTAATAAAAGAAGCACATACAAAATGAGTTATAAGAATTTACACTGTGATCATTGTACTAAAAGAAACAGGTGTCATTTTATGTACTGTCTTGCACTAAATAACACATAGCTGCCAAGCTAATCAGTGCTTCAAAAGAGCAGCAACATATTGAGAACCAAGCTACTCAAGCCAAGGTTCACAAAAGATCCTCAATCTATTACTTTCAAGCCACCAGGAACAGCATATAACAACAGAATTCTGCGCTTCAGTCATACCAAGTTATGCTTATATTTTCTTTTCTCTCTGATAATCCAGCAGATTTTACCAACCACATTACCTGTAAGTCTGGGCACGCTACCTCTAGAATATCAGCTAAATCCGAATAAGGATTCCCCATTTGCATTCTTCGTTCTGTGCTCATGAAAGCAGTGAATTGTTGAATCAAGTGCTGAAAGGATCTGGCACTATTCCCAGTACCCTCTTCAAAAAAAAAGTTTAAAATCAGTTTGCATTTCAACGATAGAAAGTATTATTTATCCAACTTAGAAAATAAGGAAATTCAGCTAGAAAAACTAAAACTCACACAACTTCGATGCTATGGTCATTGCTCTGCTCTTGCAGTCTCGATCAGATTTGTTTCACGTATGAGATGGAGTTTTCAAAAGGCAAATCTGGTAGGTTTGTCCGTGGCAAAATCCAACTCAATTCCATCCAAATATTCATCCCAACTGAATGGAATTGGGGCATTAACTATTGCAAAATTGCATTCATCAAACAAAAATCTGATCTCTGTACCAAATCAGTATCGCATACAGAGTATACAGAATTTATAAACGGGAAATAAGGTTCCACGGGTATATTTATAGAGCATTGTCGATTTTGAAAGGCTTACTTACAGCTGTTAATATCTCTGATTAGTCGATAAACCGCTACACCCACACCGCCCAGCGTAGCTATCGTGCGTATGGGAGCTCTTGGCACCGAGGCAAACTCTTTCACTGAAGTGTCATGGTCGGGCCAGAGCATGAGTCGTTGTCAATTGTAGAACACGGAAAATCATGTGTAGTGTCGGTTATAAATTTATATCGTATGGTTTTTCAAAAGTTTGGTTTTAAAAATATATATTTCATTTGGTTTGGATACATAAACACTGCCACGGTTCCCGTTAGTTTCTGGGCTGCCGGAAATTATCAATCCAAACTTAGAGTTTAATTCACGCATATATTTCATAAATATTACTGAACCAACGCTTATATACCTGCGTATTGAAACCGTTAAACATTTCAAAGGTTGATTAACATGGTCCGAATATATGATTTGATTTATTACATTTATTACTAAGTGCCCAAGAAAACCATAGTGGGAAGACTTTTCTTTAAGTGCCTTGAACAAAACAAGGGTTTGGAAAAAAACAATGAGAGTGAGTTGTACACAACTAATAGGAATGTATGAATCAAATAAGTTAATATTAATGAGAAGCTCATCCCTAACGTACGTTGTCATTTTCGTCGTGTCCTTTACCCAATAAAGACATTTTATCTTAGAAAAATGTAGTCATTTTCGTCGTGTTCTTTGCAAAAACAAAGGTTATGCTATGTAGTAGTTAGGTTTTATTTTAGAAAAAGGGATGCTGCAAACTTTATCTTTTTAAAATTGGAGGTTGCAAAATTTCACGTGTGTAGATATTTGAGTGTCGGTTCCTCAACTTTTATCTTCGAAATTGATGGTGCCCGTGGATGAATAGAATATAATACATGCCTATGTATGCTAGTTGGTGTTATAAAACTATTTACTAAGAGGCTGGAGCAAAGAAAATATAAATAACATAAGCACATTCTTAAAAACACATGACATCACGATACGCATAACGGTATGTACGATACGCATGAAAGCATATACATGCACCAAGGTTTTTATCCGCTGCATAATCTGCCGGACCTTTGTAATGTTTGACATTATGAACCATAATAATATGCCATACGTAATAAATATGCTCCACGTTTAAATGATGACATGGTTCGGGTTGAATGGAACTTAGGTTAATACGCTCAGAAAAATAAAAATCGTGGGTTAAAAGGAGGAGGTCGGGGTTTGATTTATATCTCATATGATTTAAATAAATCTCATTCTGTTCTCAATTGGTTCAAATATGTATTATGGGTTAAAATATATATCATTCGGTTTGAAATATATATATATATATATATTTTGTTTGTTTAAACATATATATAGTATAGTGTAAATTATGCTCCATAAAATGCAATACGTATTATATAATAAAACCTCCACCATATGTTGAAATATAAAAAAAGCAATGTAACGACTTTAGGGGGGTTTATAAAGAAATCTGGATTTAAATAAAATATTAATATATAAGTTATAACGTATATCAGGTGAACCATGAATTGGGGTATGAGCACTTAACTCTGGAGAAATTAATAATATTTATCTCCACATATTATATTATAAAAGTCCATATATATTTCCAGTACGAATATGGTAGGGCAAATTAAAATTTGAAATGTATGTTTTAGGATCTGAGTTAGGGTGAGAAATCTTATACTATGGGGTAAAAAAAAAAAAAAAAAAGAGTAAAGAAAGTTTGACATTTGGCTATGATAGTATGTGTAATATATTAAAAACTATAGTTAAAATTAGGAAAAGTTTAAATTTCACGTTGGATTGGAATTAAATAGCCTATTAAAATAACCTTGCATGTGGAAAGTTGTGAGTTAAGTCTTTATGTATGCGCTGTAAAAGTTTAAAATGCTTTCACGGTTAAAAGGGGGATAATAAAGGTATTTTGTTATATGCATAATAATTATTTATCCAACATGTGGAATCAAACTAAATAAAAGTTGATTAGCACTATTTTAAATTAGAGTTTGATTCTGTACAAAAATATTTAAAAAAATAAAAAAAAATAAAAAAATAAAATAAAATAAAATAAAATAAAATTTTAGTCTCATTTATTGTGTTACGCAGACGGGGAGAATCACCTGAGTAAAGAAAATCAATATTCAAAGTGTTAGTTAGTCATAAGTAGCTGAAATCAATAAATAAATCCCTTCTATCACTGCATCTAGGACTAAAACAATCTAGAAAACAAGTTCTACAGACTAACTCTATGATCTAGGAAAACCTTGCATTCCACTCTAGATTAGTAAGCATATATTACCCTGCATAGGACAAGGAGGTCGCGTAGCCACCCTCCTTGACCTCGGTACCAGTAAGACCTGCCTGCAGGTAAAATAGCAAAAGAACTATACCCGTATGCCAGCTCTAATCTTGCGAAAATTATATTTGTCAGTCTGAAAATTTATCCACTCCTCATGAATTTATTATTATGCATTTCAGGAAAATTACCATGTTGAACACGTACCAAAGGCGGCAGCGCCAGCGAAATGCAGCACCGCCACCTCCACCTTCACCATCGCCCTCACCTCCATCAAGATCGCCGTCAGCACCTGTTGCTCCGCCTGATCTCACTACTGTGATGAGCTCGTTAGAGGCCATTATGGAAACCTTGAAAGGGTCGCAGTCGACCAGGAACAAGGAGGAGCGACGTCAGTCAGAGGAAAGGCACTCAGAAAGGCCGAGGGATTTTGATGACAAACCTCCCAGAGAAGATATTTCACGGGAACTGCAAAAGATTAAACTCCCTGTATTCTCTGGGGGACGAGCTGGAGAGCAGGCCGAAGCATGGTTGGAAGGGATGATCAGGTGCTTTGCGTTAAGGGAATATTCTTCAACGTCTAAAACAAGGATCGCTGTTTTCCAACTCAGGGGGAATGCTCTGATTTGGTGGGGGAATATGGAAAAACAGTTGCATCTCACTTCAGACACCGTTACTTGGGAATTGTTTGTGGACCGGTTCCGTGCGAAATACTTGCCACCTTTCTTTCAAGAGTAGCAAGCTGGAGCCTTCCATACTCTAACCCAAGGGGGTAAAACCGTGGAAGAATACGAGACAAGGTTCATGGAACTTGTGAAATATGTTCCTTATCTAGACACGGATGAACGCCAAGCCGAGCGTTTCATATTTGGGTTAAATCCTCGGATCAGAGCCATGGTAAGAATGTGGAAGCCACCGACGGTGGCGGAGGCAGTGGAATGTGCTCGTTATGCAGAAGAGCATTTGGGAATTAAAAGGGATTTCAGGCCAGCTGAATCTATACCGCAGGCATTTACTGGAAAGACTCCCCGAAATTTCTTCCGTGGAAATAACTCGAGACCACCTCCTTATGGTAACAGGTTTACCCCTAGAGGAGCGGGAGCAGGAGCTCCCAGGATCATAAACGCAATAACTTCCGGGTCTTCAAACAGCAGTGCGTGGAGGTCTCGTGGAACGGGTAATCGAGGAAGGAATGGGAGAGGAAGCAACACAAGGGGACAAAGTTCTTGGTCGGGGATTTCTCAGTCAAACGAAAGAGGACCAACCCGAGTGGACTGTTGGGGATGTGGAGGACCCCATCTTCGCCGGGATTGTCCGGAGAACTCGCTGCGAACAGGAAAAGAACCGGAGAACTCGCGGCATACAGGAAAAGAGCCGTCATCAGATGCTCAAAGCGATCATAGAATCCATGCTGTCGTCAATAACAACCAAGCGGCGCATCAATCCACGGTAGTGGAATCTTCAGGTACAATCAACGGAATAAAACTCAAAATCTTGTTTGACACTGGAGCTACTGATAGTTTTATTTCATCTTATGCATTGAACAAATGTGGGTTGGCAGCCTGCAAGCAAGACGATTTTAGACAGGTAGAAATGGCTTCAGGTGACCTTCAATCGGTAGAATTGTGTGTGGAAGATTGCAAAGTTGATCTAGGGGTCTGTGTGACCAAACTAAAAGTTTATGTCACAGCCCTAGGTACTTACGACCTGGTGATAGGAATGGATTGGTTAGAATCTCATCGAGCATGGGTAGATTGTTCCGGGAAAACAATACTTTGCGTAAATGATATGGGTGAAACAGTCCAAATTCAAGGTATTAAGAGAAAGGTATCCTTGCGTTTCATCTCAGCCATGCAGATGAAGCGGTGCTTGAGAAAGGGTTGTCAAGTATATGCCGTTCAAATGGTGAGCAAAGAAAAAGGGCCTTCCTTGGATCAATATCCGATTCTGGCAGAATTTCCGGATGTTTTTCCAAGGGAACTACCTGGACTACCACCTCAGAGAGAGCTAGACCTCGCCATTGAATTGAAACCGGGCACGGAACCTATTTCTAAAGCTCCTTACCGAATGACTGCCCCGGAACTTCAAGAGCTGCAAATACAGCTAAAGGAACTGTTAGATGTAGGGCACATTCGACCCAGTGTTTCACCATGGGGTGCTCCGGTAATCTTCGTCAAAAAGAAAGATGGTTCATTACGACTGTGTGTGGACTATCGAGATTTGAACCGGGCCACGGTAAAGAATAGGTATCCGATGCCTCGCATTGACGACCTTTTTGATCAAATGAAAGGAGCTTCAGTATTTTCAAAGATCGATCTACGATCAGGTTATCATCAACTCAGGATAAGCGAGAGTGATGTTTCTAAGATTGCATTCCGAACTCGTTTCGGGCATTATGAATTCATTGTGGTGCCATTTGGGTTGACCAATGCACCTGCAGTCTTCATGAACCTTATGAATAGCGTTCTCCGCAAATATCTTGACAAATTTGTACAAGTTTTTCTGGACGATATTCTCATTTACTCTAAGAATGAGAAAGAGCATGAAGAGCATCTTCGGATAGTGTTATCTTGTCTCAGGGAGCACAAACTATATGGAAAATTATCCAAATGAGCTTTCTATCAGAAGGAAATCCATTACTTAGGTCATATCATATCTGGCGAAGGAATCTCCGTAGATCCTGAAAAGGTAAATACAATCAGGGAGTGGCCGATACCTAAAAATGCACATGAAGTGCGTAGTTTTATGGGTTTAGCAGGTTATTACCGAAGGTTTGTGGAGGGATTCTCCAAAATTGCAAAGCCAATCACAAACCTTCAGCGCAAGGGTGTTAAGTATGAATGGGCTGAGGAATGTGATAAAGCTTTTTCTGAGCTTAAGCGATTATTGACTAGTGCACCGATTTTGCGAGTGCCGGATATGGATAAAGATTTCACTGTATGTACCGACGCATCTAAGCAAGGGTTAGGTGCAGTTTTAATGCAGGAGGGAGGCGTAATAGCATACACTTCGAGGAAATTGAAAACTCATGAAGAACTTTATGCTACGCATGATTTGGAGTTAGCCGCGGTGGTCTTAGCTTTAAAGATGTGGAGACATTACTTGGTGGGGAGAAACTTTGTGCTTAAAAGTGACCACCAAAGTTTGCAGTATTTATTCACCCAGAGAGATTTGAATGCAAGACAAAGACGATGGAGTGAACTCCTAAGCGAATATGATTTTGCAATTTCATATATAAAAGGGAAGAAGAATGTGGTAGCAGATGCTTTAAGTAGAAGACCTCGAATTTTCTCCCTCATACCTATCCGGGTGAACTTGAGAAATCAAGTGCTTGAACATCTTGTAAGAGATAGTTGGTACTTAAAAGTAAGGTCGGGGCTCGAAGGCAACCACTCGAAAGAACCTAAGTTCGAAGGGTATGATGTGGAAGAGGACGGAATTCTACGATTTCACGGAAGGATGTATATACCAGACAGTGGAGATCTCCGAAACACCATCTTGAAGGAAGCACACCGAGCAGTGTATTGTGCACATCCTGGGGTAAAGAAGATGTATGCTGACACCAAGAGACTTTTCTTCTGGTCGGGCATGAAAAATGACATTGTCCAATTTGTTGCGAGATGCCTTGAGTGTCAACAGGTAAAAGCTGATCATCGCCACCCAGCAGGTCTCTTACAATCTCATGACATCCCTATGACCAAATGGGAGATAATTTCTATGGATTTTATCGTTGGGCTGCCTCTTACGCAACAAAAGCATAATGCCATTCTGGTTGTAGTGGATAGGTTAACAAAAAGCGCCCATTTCATCCCAGTAAGAGATACTTATGAGGTAGCTGATGTAGCTAGGGTATTCATAAATGAAATCATCAGATTTCATGGAGTACCTAAGAAAATTATATCCGACAGAGATCCTCGATTCACATCAAGGTTCTGGAATTGTATGCAGTCAGCCTTGGGAACCCAGTTAAATTTGATTACTGCCTATCATCCTGAGACCGATGGACAGACAGAAAGGGTAAATCAAGTGCTCGAAGATATGCTAAGGATGTATGTTATGGACCAACAGTCACGTTGGGAAAAGTACTTACCCTTGGTGGAATTTGCTTACAACAATAGCTACCATAGTTCGATCGGGATGCCGCCATTTGAAGCATTATACGGAAGACCTTGCAGAACGCCGTTAAGTTGGGACAGGTTAGAAGATCGAATAATCGTCGGACTAGACTTGATCCAAGAGATGGAGGATCAGGTAAAACTGATTAGACAATGGTTAAAAGAGGCTCAGGATAGACAGAAAATTTATGCGGACACTCGCAGGACAGATAGAAGCTATGTGGTAGGAGATCAGGTTTTCATATGCATCAGACCAAATAAGAGCACCATCCAGTTTGGGAGGGGGACAAAATTACCCCCCCGGTTTATAGGACCGTTTGAAGTCCTGGAAAAAGTTGGACCTGTCGCTTATCGTCTTGCACTGCCACCCCACCTGCACAAAATTCATAATGTATTTCACGTATCTGCCTTACGACATTATATTGCTGATAAATCTCATAACCTTCAATGGAAGGAACTGGAGGTATCGGACGAGGGAACCCTAACGGTCGAACCATTACGTATTCTGGAACGTAGGGTTCGACAGCTCAGGAACCGCCGGATAGACCAAGTAAAAGTCCAGTGGGACAAGTATAGCCCTGGATCAGCGACTTGGGAGGATGCTGAGACTTTTTGCCAGAATTACCCCAGCTTATGCTAAATTTTGAGAACTGAAAACTTTTTATGTAAATGACTGCTCTATTTTGACACTTGAAATTTTGAAATACTATGTAAAAGATGAGTTTTACTTTACTGGTACATGGATACCCATAAAGCTAGAATGCTACTTCACTTTACTGATACAAGATATATGTTGTTAGTTTAGAATTTACTGGTGCGTGGACACCGATGTGCGAGATGTCATTTAAATTAACATTTGCAAGAATATGAAAAGTGAAATATATTGATATATAAATTGACGGGGGTAAAGCAATGCATCATAAATAGAACATGTGTGAACTAAACAGAAGCAGTGTCTGAAATGAGAAATTTTATGGGACATATTGATACCTATGTAAACGAATTTTCTTTTTATAAGTTCTAGGATTAATAGCATAGATATCAAAGTATTTTGAATATGTAAAGGTTGTTATATGGGTAACAATTGGTTATGAACAATATAGATGCATATGCTGTAATATGTGTACAAGTGTTTACACTGCAGATTGTGTACCAGTGATTGCTTCGCAGAACACAGATTACCGAAACAATAAACGTGATGACAAAATCCCAGAACGTTGAGACTCCATGTGATTCCATGATAGGGTGTTGACCCTGGTTCTACTGGGAGGGGTGGAGGTGTTGCCCACTGTTTATCCTCCGATACCTGGAGTCATGGGAGGACTGTGCGAGTCACGCTCCCCTAGACGTGTGATGATGACTGCCGGATGCCTACAAGCATATCAGGTCGATATAATCAACGCTGATATCCTTAAGGTCTATGAATGGATCAGTAAACCTGATGCCATGTCATATTCCTGTAGAGGACGGATAGGAAGGGAATGGAAGAGATTAGGAAGGACAGGATGATTTTAGAATAGTCTGCAGAGGCGGTTGAGATGTGAAGTAACAAATAAATTACAGAAAAAGAAACATGCTTATACAAACGAAATTCAATCTTAAAAAAAAAAAAATATATATATATATATATATATATAAACCTTGAGCATATGAAGCCCTAACTTCGGGACGAAGTTTTCTGAAGGGAGGAAGTATGTAATGACCCATACCTTAGTAACTAGTAGGATAAGCGATACAATTATATTTGGTTAAATCAATCAAATAATAAAATAAGTTAATTAAGGCAAATTAATTAATATTATAATCAAACAAAAGTCATCACACCCATTCCTCATTTTTAAAACAAAATAATTTAATCAATCTTATCTCGACATTAATGTACCCTTAAATGAAGATAAGGTCGCCTTAAATGGTGGCAGACCCTCTTAAATGTAATAAAATATCTTCGGGAGTGAAAGGCGGTGGGGAGATAGATATAAGGGGGAGGATGTGCGGGAGTAAGGGGGGGTTGGAGGAGAAGAAAAATCTGATATTCTGGAGCATTTGGATTGAAGGATACGCAGAGTTTTCAAAAGAGAGTTTCACCGTTCTGGGATTTTGGGCACGGGGGCAGAAGAGAAATCTTCTGGGTCTAGGATTGTTCCTAGATCGGCTGGGAGGATCGTTGTTTTGGTAATCTGTCCATACTCACCTACTGCATCTCACCTACTGCATCTCGTCTCAGGTATTTCCCTTATAGCATAAATTGAATTTTCTTTTAATTCTGAAAGGCATGAAATCATACTTTTATTTTGATTTCTGGTCGTATATGCTTGAATATAGATGTATGAAAATGATCTCTTAAATTGTACAGAAGGGAGAATTGATGAATTGCAACTGTTGCCTGACTAGATTACATAAACTAGAATAATTTTTAGAAACAGCAGTAATTCCTGTTAAATGATTGAGCTAAACTCTGAAATTGTCTGAAACTAATTGAAGAATTGAGAAGAATTTAGAAATTCAATATCAATTACTAAAATTAATTATGCTTTATAAACTGCTTCAAATACAACTTCATATACTTTCAGAAAACAGCCTCTAGAATTGTCTTCAAAAAAACACTTGACAGCTGCTCCAAGTATGCTCTAAACAGTGCCCAATAAGCTGCTCTCAAAAGATCTCAAGAACAATGCTTAAAAACTTCAATGATGCCAGAAAAAAAGCTCCAAACTATGTATCACAGGTCTGTAATGTTTTATGCACTGATCTGAACTGCCCACAGATCTGTCCTCAGATAGAAACCTCTCAACAACACTATTCTGAACCCACAGACTACCACAGATGTTGTCCAAATTCTGAGCCTTCAACGAGCTTTAAATAGTTACTTAAGTCTGATCTAACTCGAGCTCTGTCCTGAAGCTACTCCACAATTCTGTCATAAATCTGAAGTCTCCTGCAATGTAGTTTCTCCACAGATCCAGAATACCACAGAAGTATTCCTCCTCAGCCTTTTTAAATTTTTTTACCCAAACAGCATCTTATAATGTGCTCCTCGGCCTCCTTCTAATTCTGTACTCAATCTCAGAAAAGATCACCGAAATCTGATGGCTAAAATGAGGACGAAACTATGTATTTATAGTGTTTTCCGCTCATCAAAGTGAAGGCGCACGTCTCTGGATTAGACTGACATGAATCTGTGAGTGTAGGTCGGCTGGCTAAAAATATATTTTTCTGAACTTAAAAATTCAATATCTCACAAACTACTAGGAGTTTCGGGACAAACAAGGGCTCATTGGAAAGCTAAAATTATGCTCTAAAGGATGGTGAAGGTCTCACAAAGAAATTCTGCCTCTAAGATGGTGAAACAAATTTTTATTTGTGACTGTCCTTAAATTTTATGCATAAAAAGTTTGGGACAGCATGAGGAATGTTTGGGACAGCATGTTTTCTTCATTCTTTGGTTTCTTCATTGTTATCAATGTCATCATAGGATCAGAGAGTCATTATGTAGGAGTGCAACATTCATATAGCATCATGTATCAACAATGTCATCATATACTAGTGCAGTGATATGTCATAGTGCAGCCCTCATTAATTTTTCAAAAGCTCCAAAGCACTCTTCCAATTATGTGATATTGTGGTCATTCTTCAAGAGTATGACATCATCACGTGTGTGACTTCATCAATTATCGTTCTCCACTTCAAAGGCTTGTATATTGGCACCTATGGTCTAGATTACCAATCAAGGCACGTGATTGACACTTGGCAACATTATAGTTAGTTCAAGGACTTGTTCGGGCAAGACTTCTTCATTAGTGGCTTGACATCTTCATTGATGGCATCGTTATCAACCAAGAGTTATGACATCATCATCTAGAACCAGGCATCTCAAGAATATTGACATCTCAGTCAAGGTCATATTGACATCAATGACAACCTTGATTAACACCCTCAATGTCACGGATTTTGATATTGACGAATCTTCAACTTTAGCTTTATAGGGCACAGATCATCCATCACTTTCATCCATGAGTCATGTCATCTACCAGAAAGTGATTCGTCAGTCCTTCTCATCTGGTCCACCTTTATGCCATGCTGCTTTCCTTCGAACCATCTCCCAAGGATCTTACATCCTTCCACATGGTTGGCAGCCCTGCATAAACTTATCTAGATGAACATATACATAAGAACTTTTAAATCAAAAGTTACCTTAGTGATGATCTTTCACCAGGACATCTTCCTGTAAGCATCGACATCCTTTATTCAGGTTGACACATCTCCTAAAGATATGTATTGTCAAGGGTCTTCTTCTTTACCAGACTTCTATAAGAGTCTACATATCTTCCCAGGAGATCTCCTTGTCACATCTTCTTGGCTTCTGGATGATAACTGCCTCTTGACATTGTACACTTCTTGATCTCTTCCTTTCTATCTCCACACAGTTTTACTGCATTCCCAAGAACTTCTAGTATTCAATTCCTTGTTTGTATATAACCAACTCATATTCCATATGAGGACATATTATGTTGATTTCATCTGTTATTGGCAACCGGTGTATCTGAAGAGATTTTTCTTTCTTTGATTGTAAGTCCATCACCTGCAACCATATGACATGACTTCACAGCATCCAGTGTTAGCATATATGTACCTTATCTTATCAATTTGAGTCATCCTGCAGTAAGTTCCTTAGAATGAAGAACTTTATTCCTTTGACTTGCTTCATCAATGTGTCATCATATCCTAATCCTAGAATTCTGCAAAATAGAATTCCCGATGAAACCTTTTGCTTTCCTTTCTAACCAGTGAATCCAAGTAGGACTCCATTAGAATTTGCCAACACCTGTTTCATAGCCAACTCTTGATCCAGATGACTATATTTCATCAATGTAGTTATTAGTGAGGAGCTACTTCTTCTAAGACAAATGCTCCTTCCATGCTTCTATCATGATGCTAAATATACACTGCTTCCTATCATACTATTTTACAACCAATAGAAATCACTTAAAGAGGATGATGATCTCAATCATAATAGAGATCTTTCTCTTCTTCTTTCTTAGATTTCTTTGCATCAGGTTCTTCCCTTTCATCCGTGACATGGGCTTCTTCCTTTTTCCTCTTGTCCTTCCCAGATTTAGGATAATCCCTTTTATAATGCCCAAGTTCATTACATCCAAAGCATCGTACTTTGTCCATATTTCTTCTTTTATTCTAAGGACCAAATTTACCGAATCTTCCTTTTTTTCTAGACATGGTTGCAAAGGCTTGATTCCCTTCACTTGATCCTGTATTAACTTTGGCTTTCAATCTTGTTTCCTTTATTTTACATAGAGACCATAGATCCTGAAATGGTGTTACTTCTTTCTTCCCGTATAAGCTTGAAGTGAAGCTTCCCCATTCTTCTGGGAGAACATTTAACACCACTGTAGTTATCTCACTATTTGCAAGCTGATTTGACTTTCCAATGCAAACTTTGACCTTGACTTTGATTCTTGTTTCCTTGAGTGTCTCCTTGTCAAGTAGCCTTTGTTTTCAATACCTTAGCTCTGATTCCATGTTGAGAATTAGGAAGGAAAGTGTTTAATTCAATTCTCTACTTTGATAATTACTTGTGAGCTTACTCTTCTTACTTATGTCTTTTCTTTCATCAAGTCAATTATCAAAAACACAAGAGACACAAATTTAGGCTATTCAAGCCAAGGCAAAAACCTCTTCCTCTTAGAGAGGAAAACCTGCAAGAAATTCTTACAGACTCTCAGTTGACAAGTACCATGACCATGACTCAGACCCTTGACCTATGTATGCCTCCAAGACCTTGCCACTGCTTCTTCCTTTACTCCTTAGGTTGATCCTTCTTTTCTGCACCGTCCTGCACCGTCTTGCACTAGGACTAGAGAGCTCAGTCTCTAGCTGTCTTCTTCCTACTGTTCTACACTTGTAACCTAGAGAAACTCGGTCTTTGTTCAAGAATCTTTAACACAGTAAACTTGGCCTCCAATAATCTCCTTTCAAGTGAATTCCCCCTTCGGCCTCCTTCCAGCACCTTGTTCCACTTAATGACAACCCTGAGATCCGCACTGTAATTGTAGACTAGTCCGAAAAAGACAGAGATATCTGAGCTCCTTTCTTGATTGATCTGTCTCCTTTCTTCGATCCAAACAACAACCCTAACCTCGCACTTTTATTGTGAACAAGTGATCTCAAACTTGTCCTTTTATTTGTACCTTTTACAGTCCTGAAATTCTTGCAACTCAGTTCGAAAGTTTCAGACAAATCCGAATCTGTGTCACTGTTTTTCTATGCAATATACAGGGGTATATATAGTTGATCCTGCGTGTAAATTAGCCGACCTGTAGAGGATATTTTCCAGCCTATTGAAGGTTGTCTTGAAGAGTATATACATCATGTATTTAACCATTCTTAAGCCATATTGTTGAGCTACTTTGACAAGGTATTTGAGGCATACTTCATTGACTTGACTCTTCATAGACATGAATCTTAATTAATACATTTATGACAATATGAAAAATCCCTAAAAGACATAAAGAAGAAGTATTTTGACCTATAATAAAAACCTTGCTCATGAAACCCATGAAGCAAGCATAACAAAAATACATTTTATTATCTTTGTCTCCTTCATTACATAAATGCATAGTTACATAGTCAATATGAAGACGGAACCTAATTACACTTTCCAACAGGGACAATCATGGGTTCCTTAATGATGCAGGGGGGCAATATGGGGGGCCCTTGGAAATAGGATGATGGCCATGACGATAGGGGCAGAGCTCATGTTGGCTTTTGCCCACGTGCTAAATTTGTATGTCTCGACCATCTTTTGCATTTTATGGCACAATTCCTGTTGAGAGTGGCCAAGTTATGCTTTTTTACTTTCTTTTTAGTTACATCAACCTCTGGGCCATAGTTCCAGGCTCGACCCAAAGTGTGGACAAGGGGAGGGGGAGGCTCCTTGTGGACCTAATGGACAAATGTAGACCCAGATGGGAAAGATGTGAAAAGGGGTTATAATGAGTGAAGGGGAGTGATGTATGTGGTGTCGGGAAATGGGACCACACAACCAAAATCGGGGTTTCCCATGTAGTGCCACTCCTAAAGCTAGTAGCCAATAGAGGAGATACCACGGGACTAGGATATAAGGTTAACCACCGAATTGGACAGTGGGACAATAGTACAAACCAATCCCATTCTTTCCGTCGAATCCCTCCACTAATCCATGCCCATAAGTGTCCATAATAAGTAAGCAAAAATACCCAACTACATAATGAAAGCCATACTTTTGGGGTTGGAAGGCACACCTTCAAACATACGATCATGATAGATGAGTGAGGGCGCATAATGGCTGGCTCAGGTGGTAGAGATGGCGGCACATCGAGCTATCTGGGGGTTGCAAGGGGCTGCTGGCTCCTATGGTTGTCATCCACTGGTGGTGGGTAACATCTTGCTCCAACTGGGACATGATCTCTTAGTAGAGTGCACGAACATACTCGAACGTGGATGTCATGAGAACACTGACAATCTTTTAGGACCATAGACTTGTTACTTGCACATCAAAGACTAAGCATATTGGGCAGCATGTTTTTATGACGTCTCTTGATCGCTCATGCTTTTGTTAGGCCATAAAAATCAACAGGAAATAAAATCTAATTGTAAATGTGATTTTAATCTAATTGCATCTAATTTAACTTGAGAATAAAATATGATATTAGTTCTAGTGCGTAAATCAACATGTGATGTATCCTACTCTAATATGCATATTACATCATACAAATACTAAGTGTAATCATAGACCAAATGTAACCAACATATCATTAGATCAATATAAGAATTCATGCCCATATGATTACTCATGCAACAAACCCAAAAGCCAACATAGAAACAAACACATGGAGGATGATGTAGGTGCGAGGCTGGAAAATATGATATCCATATGATGTAGAAAGGAATTCTGGATGAGGGGAAGGATACCAATTTAGAGGCCCATAGCCTTCCCTGTAAGCATGAAATGGAAGAATGAATGACCAAGCTCAAGAACTCCCTATCATGATCATTGTTCATAACTTCATGCTTCGTGGTCGCCTCAAGGTCATGATGGGAAGGAAAAGGGGACGTAGGACGAGGAGAGACACAACAAACAGATTGCTCGATATGATGGTCACATTGTAAAGGGGCAACATTTGTGTGCTCACAGTCTTGAGGGTATGGCTGGGGAGAAGGGATACATCTAATGAGTGGCTCTTCCTCAACATCATACTTAAGAGGGGGAAAAAATTCATCAATATTGGTGATGGTATGAGAAAGGGCAAAGCAAGGGCCATTGGGATCTTGGAGAGGGCAAGGGGAAGTAGGGCTCTTGTCAGGGTCATTGTCGGTTTCGTAAATGGGGCCAACTACTTCCAATATATCCTCCTCAACAGTGTGAATAAGTATGTCATTGTGAGTAGTGCCCTGAAGAAAGGAAAGACCAACCTCAACCTCATCTTCCTTGTTGGTATCATAAATAGGGTCATTTGTCGAAATGATGGTTAATATCCCTGCTCATTTCATGATGTTCACCCCTGTGGGCACGAATGGGGCTTTCATCAATACCACGCTCATTCTTGATTCCCAAATCTATAGCCTGAATATCCTCCATGGGTTCTTCATTTGCTTGGTCATCACGATTTTCCTCAGAATCATTCTAATCATCCAATTCATTAACTTCTACGGGATGACTTTGTTGTGAATTGTAATATCTTTCGTTGACTAGTTCAATCAAGATATTGAAAGCACAAGCATGGTGAGAAAACTCAAAGAGATGGTCAAGATCCTTCTCATAAGCACATTGTATTAGGTAGAGCTCCTTTCTCTTCCTATTACAGTACTTGAATATGTAATACCTATCTTTGTGCTAAATTAATTACTCATAATACTCAACAAACAAATCCACACTTTCTTGCAATTTTTGGAAGTCTTCATTATCAAGTTTATTGCAAGGAAAACCAATGACAATCTCTCTTTGACAATAAGCCACTTTTCATGATTTTGCATATGAGATCGAATTGGAGTCACCAGGGTGAATTTAAAATCCTTGATAGATGCTTGCTTCAACTTACAAGCATTAATCTTGAAGTTCAATGAAGAACTAGGGCTTTGTTCTTCCAATGGAGTTGCCAAGAATGATATGTCGATAATGTCATAAAGGAATAAGATAAATGTCTTGTGTCCTTGACAATGACGCCAAAAATGTTACTGCTCAATTTAACAGGGGTCCTAGGATGGGTTCCAAAGGGGAAACTACTAGACCAAGTTGCAACAATGGGACAAGGACCCACTGTCACCTTTGTCGATGTGCCCTTCTCTATACAGACTTTCACCGATGGGAGGAGTCCCGGTATAAGGGAATTACTAGGAAGGATGAATCAAAGATAAGGTAGGTAGTGATTCTAGGGCCCATTCACAAGAGAGAATCAAATAATAGGGCTTGCTTGCTTTAGAAGAAGAAGGGCTCTCTAAGAAAGGCTCAAAGAAGGCTCATGCCTAGGGATTAGGGGTATTCCTCAATGAGGGATGCCCTAGATCTAAGATTCCTTTTGGAATCAAGGTTTCCAAGTGGCTTTATGGGATAAAGAATGACAACAATGTGGGACCACAAAGGAACCTTGTGAAGGTCCAAGTTTGACCTAGGCTTTAAATTTTTTATCTTGCTTTCAATGGTCATGCAAGGCAAAACTGTGAAAATTCGGCTAACCCCGAATCCTCTTACAAAAACTGAAAATCATTCTCCTAATTGTTAAATTAGCTTTTAACAATTTGTTTGCAGTTTTCTACTGCAAACACTGAATCATGTTGATTTTGTAGCATTGGAAAGTGTTCCAAGTCTCATATTTTGTGAGGAGGCTTGGACATCAGTATTCCAGAGAACCCAAAAATAGTTTGTGGAAATTCGACTCGGTTCATGCTTTATTAAAATAATTAATTATTTTAAAGTGATCCCTAAGTCTAAAATTAGGAAAATTAAATAATTAAAGGATATTAATAAAGCAGAGTGTGAATTATCTAGAAAATGAAGATCAAGTCATGTTTTAATCTCAGCCATTGATTAGAGATCTAATCTGGGCTGTTGATTCATCAACGAGATGATTATAAGAGAAGGCTTGAGGGTCATTTGGAAAGCAGGCCAGGCACACACTCAGTACCCAAAGGAAATCGATCATGAAGGAATAGAATTCGATTTCAGAGGGAGAGGTTGTAGAGGCGGAGTTGCAGAGGCAGAAGGAGGAAGGGGGGGTCAAGAGAGGAAGAAGAAGGCAGGAGGAGGACGCAGAGGGGACAACGCTGAGCAGCAGCATTGGTCCTCCACGCAGAGTGACACAGTCCAGCGTAGTGACTGCGCAGAAGACCACGCAGAGTGACGCAGAGGGAGAAAGGGTGCCTCCCATGTGTCAGAAATTCTTCTGAAGGGTTCGAAAAAATTATCTCAGGTGTATTCTAGATATCTACTCGTCAAATTTCTGTAAATGATTTCCACTGCTGAACAATAATACAAACCCTCATCTGCTGCATTGGTTTTCCCGCTTTGGGTTTTTTTGCAGGGACAATTGTCCAAAAATAACTATGTTCATGTGATTGTTTCTATTGCGTTATATGCATTCTATTTGATTTTCTGCTTATGATTAAGTGAATACTGCAGTTGTGTTTTTTTCAGAATTTATGGAAAGTTTCTGTAAATAACTTATCATAAATAAGTAGGCGAAATAAATCAATCACTGCAGTAGTATTTCAGCTTGAAAATTTCACATGGTATCAGAGAAAAAAACGAGAAACAAAAGAAGAGGTTCTGCAATGGAACGAAGGTCCGACAACAATTCAGCATTAGCTCAGATGGGTTCACACAGTCCTCCAGAACGCATGGAGGAACAGAGGGATCATGACGTTTCAGTTCTGGCTTCGAGACTAGAAGAGGATTTCGCTTGTGCGTCGAGCATGGCCTCTCCAGGAGTCTGGTATATTGACAGTGGAGCATCTGCCCACATGACGGGAGTTCGAGAATGCTTCTCAAGCTACCAAGAAGAGCAGATGAATTTTCAGATCACGATGGGAAACAAGGCCAAGTGTACCTCTATTGGAAGAGGAACCATAATATTTCAAACAGAAGCTGGTAACAAGCTTCGGACCACCAATGTACTGCATGTACCAGGATTGGGGATGAACTTGCTCTCAGTGTCTCATCTTCAGAACAAGGGTTATGATGTATACTTTATTGGCAACAAAGTTTATGTCAAACATCCTAGTTGGAAAAGAAAGGCACAAATTGGAGTAAGGAGCCATAAACTGTACAAGTTACAACTCGAGTCTCCAATGGCACTGATAGGCAGTACTGATGAAAGGGATTTGAATGAATTATGGCACAAAAGGATGGGGCATCTACATCATGGAACCTTGAGGATTCTCAAGAAGATTATCACGGGAGCTCTAGAACTTAGCACCAGGAAAGACGATGTTTGCATGGGGTGCGTATTAGGGAAGTATGCCAAGGCAACATTTCCAAGAAACAACAATTGGGCCCAGAGTGTGTTGGAATTGATACACTTCAACATCTGCAGATCAATGTCCGGAAACGCTCTCAATGGTGCAAAGTATTTTGTCACCTTTATTGATGACCATTCCCGAAAAACATGGATTTACTTTCTAAAGACCAAAGATGAGGTCTTTGAGCGTTTCAAAGAATTCAAGGCTTTGGTAGAAAATCTAACAGGAAAGCAGATCAAGAAATTGCTATCAAACAATGGTGGAGAGTACATTGATAAGGACTTCACGAGGTTTTGCGCAAAGGAAGGCATCAAGAGAGAATGGACAACTCCATATAATCCGAAGCATAATGGAGCTGCAGAGAGGAGGAATAGGACCATTGTGGAAGCTGCGAGGGCGGTGCTGTATGATCAAGACATGCCCAAATTTCTGTGGGCTGAAGCTTGCAATGCAACAGTGTATGTGCAAAACAGTGTGCTCCTGAGAGTGTGTTCACTGGCAGCAAGCCTGAGGTGAGCGACTTTAGGATACTTGGCAGTATAGCGTATTGCCATATACTCGATGAGAAGAGGAAGAAGTTAGATCAGACTGTAGAGAAAGGATACCTTGTGGGATATATCGAAAATACAAAGGCATATCACATCTATATTCCCGAGAGTAGGAAGATCGTAGCAAGATGGGATGGAAAATTCATGGAGGAGAGATCCTTCAGGAGATCCCGAGAGATGTCTACAGCTACACAGTCCGAGGAGGATCTGCTGGTTCAGCCACAACGGCCTACAAAAGATGGCTCTAGTGCCTCTCCATGGCACAAGGATTCTGAGGAAAGTTCTTTCGAGGAAGTGCAAGAAGGAGAGTAGGTGAATCCACCCACCACTAGTGGAAGGACGAGCATAGAACTCCAACAGACTCTGAGGGATGCAGAGGAATTTATTGGAGCCCCTAGAAATGAGAAGAGGGAATGCAGGCAGCTAGACAGGTACCAGGCACTGGTAGTACAGGTTGGAGAATCCTCTAGTTTTCAAGAGGCAACTCGACATCAGGTGTGGGTAGATGCTATGGTGGAGGAGTACAACTCCATCATAACAAACGATGTATGGGAAGTAGTTTCTAGACCTCAGAACAAATCGGTTGTAGGATCAAGGTGGATCTACAAGATCAAGTATGCCTGCAGATGGTAGGATAGAGAAATTCAAAGCCAGGTTTGTGGCTAAGGGGTATGCACAAAAGGAAGGAATCAATTATGAAGAAACCTTCGCCCTTGTAGCTCGGTACACTTCGATTAGATCCGTCATCTCTCTTGCAGCGCAAATGGGATGGGAAATTCACCAGATGGATGTCAAGACAACGTTCTTGAATGGGGTGATAGAAGAGGAAGTGTACATAGAACATCCAGAGGGCTTTTAGACACATGAGTAGAAGACTCATGTGTTTAGGCTTAAGAAAGCCTTGTACGGACTGAAGCAAGTGCCTAGAGCTTGGTATAGGTGAGTTGATAGCTACTTGCAGAAGATGGGATTTGTCAAGAGTGACGCAAATCCCAACTTCTACTATCTAAGAGTAGGTGATGAGCCGCTAATTCTGGTATTATATGTAAATTATCTGTTCTTGACTGGATCATCTAAGCTCATTAAAGACTACAAGGAAAATCTGGCTACAGAATTCGACATGAAGGATCTAGGGCAGATGCGCTATTTTCTTGGTTTGGAGGTTTGGCAGTAGAAGGGAGAAATCTTCCTTGGGCAAGGAAGATATGCTACAGAGATCCTGAAAATATTTCAGATGGAGCACTGTAGACCCATGGCTACGCCAATGATCACAAACTGGAAGAAGATCGACACGTCCGAGGATGATGAGGCTGACCCTACCTTGTATAGGCAACTCATAGGATCATTGATGTACCTGGTCAACACTAGACCAAACATCTGTTATGTCGTGAATACCCTCAGTCAGTTCATGGTAGAATAAAGGAGGGCTCACTAGGCAGTAGCCAAACATGTTCTCAGATACTTCAAGGGTACAGTCGAGTTTGGATTGAAGTACACCAAGGGCAATGAAATCCAGTTGAGTGGGTTCACTGATGCAGACTGGGTTGGAAGCCCAAGAGATCGGAGAATTCCCAGTGGGTACTGTTTTAGTCTCGGACCAGGAATGACTTCCTGGTGCAGTAGGAAACAAAAATCCGTGGCACTGAGCTCAACCAAGGCTGAATATAAGGCAGCTAGCATAGCTTTGTGTGAGTCCATATGGCTTCGTAAGTTGCTCATGAACTTGCTCAAGAAGAGGATGGAACCAACCGAAATTTTGTGTGATAATCAGAGTTGCATCAAGCTCTCTGAGAATACTGTGTTTCATGATCGGTCGAACCATGTTGACATTAGGTGCCACTTCATCAGAGACTATGTCCAACGGGGAGCTGTACAGTTGAAGTACCTTCCTACAGGGGAACAGGTGGAAGATATCCTCACGAAAGCTCTGGGTAAAATTAAGTTTACTTACTTCAGGGAAAAGATGGGGATGGTCAAGAACCCTTTCCAGTAGAGGAATGGGTGGACTTGAGATTCAGAGCGAGCTACAGTACGGATGAGGCAGTGGCAGAGATGGTGTCACGGGCAGCAATACAGAGGGCAACAATGTAGAGATGAGGGGCAACAACCAAGACATCAACAACGCAGGGGATGCTTCAAGACAGAGCAGATGCAGTTGGTATTTTGTTTGAACACTTTCCTTGCTAAGAGGGAGTGTTGATTTTGTAGCATTGGAAAGTGTTCGAAGTCTCATATTTTGGGAGGAGGCTTGGACATCAGTATTCCAGAGAACCCAGAAACCGTTTGTGGAAATTCCACTCGGTTCATGCTTTTTTAAAATAATTAATTATTTTAAAGTGATCCATAAGTCTAAACTTAGGGAAATTAAATAACTAAAGGGTATTAATAAAGCATAGTGTGAATCTTCTAGAAAATGAAGATCAAGTCATGTTTTAATCTCAGCCATTGATTAGAGATCTAATATGGGCTGTTGATTCATCAACGAGATGATTATAAGAGAAGGCTTGAGGGTCATTTGGAAAGCAAGCCGGGCACACACTCAGTGCCCGAAGGAATTAAGTGGCTAGTATTTTTGTTGGATTCCTCTTTCGGAGAGGTGTAAAATCGATATAAAATATATCTTAATCCGATGAGCAGAACATTTATTTTGAATTTATTATTTATAATAAATTATATGTGCAGGTCGGCCTTAAGGTTTTACACCCCCAGCAGATGTGTCACACACCCCAATGATGGATATAAATACAGGCAAAGTTGGAGAGCATTTCACAACAACTCAACACACATCTTCTTCTCTCATCTAATTTAGTACGAGCTCCTTGGAGGACAAGTTCAGCCCACACGTGTGAAGAAGAAGAAGGACGAATCTGTACGGCTGAGAGGAAGGACGAATTTCTGCAGCTAGGGTTTTGCTGGAAGTTTGACCAGCGTTGACTTTGGTCAACGCACGGTCCGAAAGGGCTGAAAATTGTTGGAGAGTTCGATTTTGAGAGGCCGTACACATTGGCACTGAAATCGAGGTCAAAGGGTTGACCAAACTGTTGTTGCGTTGACTTTTAGCTTGCTGCCCTGCGTTGACTTTTCTGGACAGCGTTGACTTTTCTGGAGTTGACTTGGGTTGACTCGGTAGCTGATTGGAGGATTGTTGTGACACATTCTAGGTTGGCGATCAAGGAGACTTTGCTGGTTGAAGCATCCTGTTGACCGACGTAACGCACCATCACATTTTTCTGTTTCTGGTTTGTCTTCTATAAGATCCACTTATATGTTCTATCAGCATTTTACTTAACTACTTGTGTGATTGCTGTAAGAAAAGTAAAGTTGCTTCAAGCATAGAACATCTACAAAAATTTACATGGTATCAGAGGTGAGGTGAAGACAAGCCCTATCTTTAGCAATCACCATCGGAGGAAATGGGTTCCACAAGTTTTGAATTCAAGGAGAATGACAAGCTGACTGGACGGGATGACTTCCATGCCTGGAAGATGATATTAGATCTCAAATTGGAAGACCATGATCTCTTGGATCATGTACTGGGTAAGATTCAAGAACCTCCATCCAATGCCACTGCTGCTGCTAAAAACAAGTATAAGAAAGGGGAGATCAAAGCAAAGCTGATGATCAGGGAATCCATACATAAGAGTCTGGTTGCCTATATATCTGAGTTAGGCACATCCAAGGAGATGTATGACAAATTGATCCTGATGTTCAAAGTAAACAATGTGAACCAAGTGCTATTCCTCAAGAATAAATTGAAGAATATGAAGAAGGGCCGGGATGAGTCTGTTCAAGCTTACTTTCTGAAATTGACCGAAACAAGGAACAATCTGCTGGCTATTGGGGAGACAATAGCCGATCGTGAGATGGTTCTCACCGCACTTGGAGGACTCCCATATGAATGGCAAGTATTCACCACTACCATTCTCAATAATAATACCATTCCTAACTTTGACGAGCTTCTGTCTAGATGTATGCAAGAAGAAACAAGAATGAAGGAATTCGATAATAACAGAAATGCTGCTTATGGTGCTCATTCTCAAAAGAAGAACTCCGGTGGTCCTAAGGACAAAGGAAGAACAAGGACTCAAGAAAAGAAGGGTAAGTGTTTCACTTGCCATAGGCCTGGTCACTATGCTAGAGAATGTCCCTTCAAGAAGGATTCTCCCGATAGTGATGATAACAGCAACAACCGGAGGAATGGGAATCGAAGAAACGACAGATCTAAAGGAAAGAGGAAGGCTCCCTCTGGTGGAAACAATCAACCTTCTAAAAGGTCTAGAAACTCCAGGTATGAGGAGTCTAATGCTGTTGATAAAAGAAATGAATATATTCTTGTATCTGCTCTCTCTGCTGCATCTCCGCCCGACACTATGGATGTCTGGCTGATAGATAGTGGTGCCTCAAGACACATCACTGGGTTCAAGGAAGCACTCTCTGACATGGTTGAGAAGGATACCAATCTAGAAATTATCCTTGGAGATAATGCCACATATCCCGTGAAAGGGACAGGGACTGTGACCCTCCACTTGTCTCAAGGACAAGTCCTACGTTTGCAATATGTACTCTATGTACCTAAATTGAAGAAGAACCTTGTGTCTGTATCAGCCATGGAAGACAAAGGGTTCAATGTAACATTCTCTGATGGAAAGGTGCTCATGTGGAAGAAGAGCTTCAAGGAAGCTATCTCGATTGGTTTTAGAGTTGGTACACTCTACCAAGTTGGAGGAAGTCCGCTGGGAGCAATGACTTGTGATACTATTCGACAAACCGAACTATGGCACTGAAGGTTTGGACACCTTCATTACAAGGTCCTTCCCGAAGCAAGGAAGGTGGTGACAGGGATGCCTGACTTTGGAAATAATCATGAAGATGTATGTAAGGGCTGTGCTGAAGGAAAGCATACAAGGGGACCTTTCCCCTCAAGTGTCACAAAGACATCTGATATTCTGCAACTGGTCCATTCTGATCTATCTGGTATGTTGCCCGTGACATCCCTAGGAGGATGTTCCTACTACATGACATTCACTGATGACTTCTCTTGCAAAACCTGGATATACTTCTTGAAGAAGAAGGATGAGGCTTTCATGTGGTTCCGTACCTTCAAAGCCTTAGTGGAAAATATGACCGGAAAGAAGATCAAGATTTTGAGGACCGACAATGGCACTGAATATGAGTCAAATGAGTTCAAAGACTTTTGCAGAGAAGCTGGCATTAAGAGGGAGACTACCACTGCATATACTCCTGAGCAGAATGGTGTTGCTGAACGCAAGAATAGGACTATTGTGGAAGCTGCCCGTGCCATGCTATGTGACGAGGGTCTACCAAAGTTTCTGTGGGGAGAAGCTGCAAATACTGCTGTGTACATTCAAAACCGATGCCCTCATTCCGCTTTGGACTCCAAAACTCCCGAAGAGGTTTTCTCTGGTAAGAAACTTGATGTCTCACATTTTAGAATTTTTGGATGTCCTGTCTATTTTCATGTGCCGAAAGAAAAGAGAAGTAAGCTGGATGCTACTGGGAAGAAAGGAATGTTTGTGGACTTCTAAGGCATATAGAGTCTATGTACCTGGTCAAAGGGAAGTAGAGATAAGCCATGATGTCACTTTTGACGAAGATGCTTCCCTGAAGAAAGTAGTAGATCTTCCTAGATCTAAAGAAAATCATGAAGAAAGACCTGGAAATCTGGAAGAACCCCAGGATGAGACTATGTCTGATATTGAAGGGCCAATGGACCCTATTGATCCACCCCCTTCCTTGGGGGAAGGGGAACCATCAGCAAAGGAGATACCTACGTAATATTAGCAGTGTGCTAATTGGAATATTACATTTTTAACTTTTATTTCTTGCTTTAGATAGAAATAATAAATAAAGTGAGAAATAAGAGGGGTCACCTCACTTTAGTCACCTCACTTTATAATAAAGTGTTCCTTTTCCTAGTAGATTGACGTTGTAACTTAGAGAGGGGGCCTTGGGGGTCCACGTGGATATGATGGGGAAGGCATCAGGCTAACCCAAGGTAAACTGCGCAGATCCAGGGAGAGTTAAGTTTTGGAGGGAGTTTGATGTTATAAAAGGAGAGGCTCTCACCTCATTTGAAGATCCATGATTTGATATCCTTATTGATAGCTAGACTTTGTCTGCTTCAGCACGCCGGTTGTTTAGTCGGTTTGCAGCACTGCTTAGTGCACGAGTGTCTCCGGTCGGAGATCTCACCCTTAGCCTCGGGGGACTTCGAGTGCCTGCCCTGGTAAGGTTTTTCTGGTTTCACCCTTAGCTTCGGGGGACTTCGAGTGCCCGCCCTAGTAAGGTTTGTCCTGAGTATACTTTTCAGTTCCAGCAGCAGCAGCAGCAATTTCTGAAGCATATCTGAGGAGGAGGAAAGCCCTCTTGTGGCTGCGCAGAGCAAGAGAAGGAAGGACGCTGATTCTTGAAGGAGAAGGACGCTGTCTCATCTGGAGAGAGGACGCTGATCCTTTCAGGAGAGGAAGGACGTTGTCCAAGGAGGACGCAGTTCTGGTCTGGCAGAGAAAACGCTGTTTAGGGAGGCAGAAGGACGCTGTCTAGCCCTAGAGTGAGGACGCTGTCCATTTCTGAAGGTAAGGGTTGCCGATCTGAAGGCTTATTGTTAGATCCAGCTTTGGGAAGGATAGATCTTGCAGATCTAGTCTTGTATGTTGCAGATCCAGTCTTGTATGTTGCAGATCTTGAGGTTTAGCACTAGATCTAGCTTGAGGAGTGACAGATCTGAGGAGATATTGATAGATCTAGTCCAGATCTGAAGGGATAACACCAGATCTAGCCCTAGAGGCTGTAGATCTGAGGAGATAGTTCCAGATCTAGCATAGATCTGAAGGGTTGGCAGCAGATCTGGTATTGGAGGACGCAGATCAGGAAGGGAAGGACGCAGATCTGATTGGAGGCTTCAGATCCATCAGGTGGGACGCAGATCTGAGGAGCAGACTATTGTGAGAGGAGCTCAACAGCGTTTTCCAGTATTCTGTAGCAGGTTCATCTGTCTGGAGGGTTGAGGGATTTGTGCTTCATCTGTTTCTGCGCTGTCACTAGCAGAGACAGCGTTTTCCATTTGTGAGGGTTTGCAGCTTGAGATCAGCCCCAGTACCAGCGCAGTTCATCTTCAGTCTTCACAGCAGCTAGGACGCTGTCCTTGTTGCAGCCATTTTTCTTGTATGGGAGGGTCATCACTTGCCTAGGGCAAGGATAGGTGCACGGATTCTGATTTACTCCTCTCTATGTACTTTCTGATTAATAAAATGGCTCAGTTTCTGGTATTACATGTGTCATGATTCAGGTATCTGGTTCAGTATTGTATTTTCTATATCTGTCTGGCATATTTCTGTTTATTACTGGCTATTTCCCCTTAGGGGATATTACAGTGGTATCAGAGCTTAGATCTGGCTCAGCCTGTGGTGCTAGCAATCTATGGCACCTAGGGGTCGCCCCACTCTCCTCGGGGGAAGCGATTCTGATTCAGAGGCAGAACGGAGGAATCCAATGGAGGCCATGTTTGCAAGGATGACTGAGAAGTTGACTGAGAAGATGGATGCAAAGATGGATGCATTCATGCAGGAGGTAACTAAAAAGGTTGCAGAGGGGACGCAGAAAGAGCCCCTTAGAGTCTCTCAGGTAGGGGAAGGATCGAGAACGTCTAGTTGCATACCAGATGCTATTCCCATTGTGACAGCGCAGAAGGTCGATTCCATGGACACGCGACCTACCATGCCTACTTTTCCGGTAGAGGAAGAGGAGCAAACGGCATCAAGAGATGGGGGTCTCGATCTTCATGGAGTTTGGTTTGCAGATTGGCGAAGCATGGGACAGGAATTCATGGATGCTTTCCCTTTCAATCAATATATTCAGTTCCGAAGTGGCGGTAAGCCTCATGATCGAAATAAGGGACGGGGCTCCCACCGTGATAGTAACCGTGCAGCCAGCAAATTTCATTTGCCGATGTTTGATGGGTCACCAAAGACCACAGCCAGGTCTTGGGTGGAGAAACTAGACCTCTATTTTCAGCTCAACCAGATGTCAGAGAAGGAGGCCATTAAGATGGCTGCATTACATCTAGAGGGTGAGGCCCAGAACTGGTGGTTTCATGGGTTAACAACACTGGGGCATTCCACAGTGACTACATATGCTGAGTTCACCAGGAGGGTGGTGAAACGTTTTGACCAAAAGGACCCAGATCAGCCTTTCCTCGAGCTGACCAAGCTCAGACAGACAGGTAGTGCAGAGGCATACATCTCAGACTTTTTGAGGGTTTCAGTGATGGTACCTGACATATCAGCAGCTCGGTTGATCACGATGTTTGTAGAGGGGCTGTCAGAACCACTTCGTGGTCTAGTCCGGTCGAACAAACCGGCTACACTTCAGGATGCTATCAGTAAGGCACGTGATCTACAAGATGTCTTGCCTAGGACTCGGCCACCTTATCCCCAGAGACAGGCTTTCCAGCCTAAGGGTAAGGACACGAGGGTTCCGCCTCCCAAGGCGAATCCCGGACGAGGACAGTATGATGATGAGGCTAGGAGGGAGCTGAGATGGAAGCGATTGTGCTTCACCTGCCAGGAGCCATGGGCACTAGGACACAAGTGCACAGCAGGAAAGGCACATTTCATAGAGGTCTTCTCCGAGGGCAGTGGAGAAGAGGATGAGTTGGAGGATGAGGAGGCAGGAGAGTGTTATGCAGCGCAGAGTGCTTTACCACCTCCGCCACCCGATGCAGGAGAGGCATCATTTGCACCTACCGGGGGAGCTCTAGCAGCGTTACGAGGAGTCCCCAAGTATCTGACATTGCGCGTACGTGGGACAGTGCGGGGACAGCGTGTCTCAGTTCTAGTTGACAGTGGGGCCACCCACAATTTCATCGATGCCCAGATGGTAGCACGGAGAGGAATACCCACGGAGAGCTTTGATGGGTTTTCTGTTTTGGTCCCAGGAGACCAGACCATGGCTTGTGCTCGATATGTACCAGAGTTATCAGTGACGATGGGCACCTATACTTTGACTGATCACTTCTTTGTGGTGGACATTCCGGACACCAATGTGATATTGGGAGTGCAGTGGCTTATCACTCTAGGGAAGGTCACAACAGATTGGAAGGCCTTGGAAATGGAGTGGGATGATCTCAAGACGGGAAGGCATGAGAAGATCCGAGGGCAGAACACATATCCGCCCCAGACGGTATCGGCACACAGCATGGATGCGACATTCCGCAGGGGAGATATAGAGTGGGCAGTCGAGCTGCGGGCTTCAGAGATAGTAGATACAGGTAGGGCGGTGCACCCTGATCTACAGACTCTCCTCGACAGGTATGCAGTAGTTTTTGGAGACATTCCACCAGGACAGCCACCAGATCGGGGGTTTGAGCACACAATCGAGTTGGAGCAGGGGATACAGGCAGTAATCACCACCCCATATAGGCATCCCAAAGCCTATCGGGATGAGATAGAGCGGGCCATTCAGGAGCTGCTGGCCCTTGGGCACATTCGACCCAGCACCAGTCCTTTCGCTTCTTCAGTAGTGCTGGTGAAGAAGAAGGACGGCACATTACGCATGTGCATTGATTACAGGGCTCTAAACAAGAAGACCCTGAAAAACAGGTACCCCATTCCCAGGATCGATGAGTTGATGGACGAGTTGAGAGGAGCACGATTCTTCTCAAAGATTGATTTGAGGTCCGGGTACCATCAGATACGCATGAGGGAACATGACATTCCCAAGACTGCTTTCAGGTGTCATTATGGGCACTTTGAGTTTCTGTTCATGCCATTTGGGCTGACCAATGCACCTGCCACTTTTCAGTCTTGCATGAACCATATCTTCAGGGATCATCTGAGGAAGTTCGTGCTGGTTTTCTTTGATGATATTCTCATATACAGCAGGACCTGGGAGGAGCACCTCCAGCACATTGAGATAGTCTTGCGCATTCTGGAGGAGCAGCAGTTCTTTGCCAAACTCTCCAAGTGTGAGTTTGGATTGACAAAGATGTTGTATTTGGGCCACATCATAGGAGTGGACGGAGTGCGAGTCCATGACGAGAAGATCCGGGCTATCAGGGACTGGCCAGAGCCGCGGAATGTGACAGAGTGTAGAGGGTTCATTGGTATCTGTACTTACTACAGGAAGTTCGTCAAGGGCTTCTCACAGCGTGTTGCACCCCTCACAGAGCTGACGAGGAAGGGGGCATTCAGTTGGACGGATACCGCCCAGCGAGCTTTTGATAAGCTCAAGGAGGTGATGAGTAGTTGTCCGGTGCTGGCATTGCCCGATTTTACTCAGCCCTTTATCCTGGAGTGCGATGCATCAGGGGACGGGATTGGAGCAGTTTTGATGCAGGAGGGTCATCCGATTGCATTCGAGAGCCGGAAGCTCCTTCCACATGAGAGACTTTATCCCATCTATGATAAGGAGATGTTGGCCATCATGCATGCATTGGCCAAATTCCGGCAGTACTTGGTAGGCGGCAGATTCAGAGTCAGGACAGATCATACCAGCCTGAAGTACTTTCTGGAGCAGAAGCAGTTACAGGAGAGGCAGCAGAAGTGGATCAGCAAGATCCAGGCTTACGACTTTGACATAGAGTATGTCAAGGGGAAGAACAACGTGGTAGCAGATGCCCTCTCCCGTAGACCAGCCACATTATCCCTCATGAGCTTGGACGCTGATTGGAAGGCTCGACTACTGGTTGAGTATTCCAAGGATAGATTCGCATGTGAGGTGCTGGATGGACAGGTAGCAGATAGCAGATACAGGGTGGCCGATGAGGTCATCTATTACAGGGATAGGATCTTCTTGACTGAGGGATCTCAGCTCAAGGAGAAGATACTCCATGCCTCTCATGATTCACCATTGGCGGGCCATCGGGGGTTCACCAAGATGTACAGGGCCATCCGGGAGAGATTTGCATGGAAGGGCCTCAAGGAGGACGTACTCCAGCATGTTCGGGAGTGTGAGGTTTGCCAGCGGAACAAAGGAGAGATGAACCATCCCGCAGGGTTGTTGCAGCCGCTTCCCATTCCAGAGGGAAAGTGGGAGAGTGTTTCGATGGACTTCATCACGGGTTTGCCCACAGTGCAAGGCAAGGACTGCATCTTCGTGGTAGTTGACCGGCTAACGAAGTATGCTCACTTCTTCGCCATTTCAGCACACTACACGGCAGCACAGGTGGCAGAGTTGTTTTTCCGGGAGGTTTTCAGATTGCATGGTCTACCCAAGACCATTGTTAGTGACAGGGACAGCCGCTTTATGGGTGGATTTTGGCAGGAGCTCTTTCGACTAGTAGGGACTGAGTTGACACCGAGCACCAGCAATCATCCCCAGACGGACGGGCAGACAGAGATAGTTAACAAGTGGCTGGAGGGCTACTTGCGTAACTACGTCAGTGGGCAGCAGCGAGCGTGGCTGAAATGGCTACATCTGGGCGAGTACTGCTACAACACAACCCATCATATGTCTATCGGTATGACACCCTTCTATGCATTGTATGGATATCATTCCTTATCTTTTGTGGATGTGATGTTTGGGGTTAGCAGGGCTCCGCGAGCCAAACTATGGATCCAAGAGAGCCAAGACATCCTCCGGACTCTCAAGGACAACATAGCCACCGCACAAAATCAGCAGAAATTATATGCAGACAGGGGCCGAGTGGAGAGACACTTTGAGGTAGGGGATTTGGTCTACTTGCGGTTACAGCCATACCGCCAGTCTTCACTCAAACAGAAGGGGGCAGAGAAGCTTAAGCCTCGTTTTTATGGACCATCCAGGGTGATTCGGAGGATCGGACAGGTTGCATATGAGTTGGAGTTGCCCCAAGGCAGCCGGATTCATAACATTTTCCATGTATCATGCCTGAAGAAGGCACTGGGCCAGCATGTGACAGTCACCGGGGAGCTACCTCCGACAGATGATGAGGGGCACCTGGTATTACAGCCGGAGGCCATTATTGACACCAGGGAGAGACAGCTGCGGAGCAGGAAGATCAGAGAGTTCTTGGTGAGATGGAAGAATCTGCCAGATGAGGATGCCACTTGGGAAGATGAGAAGATCTTACGGCATCCCTCACTTCAGTTGCTTGAGGACAAGCAACGTTTTGCCGGGGGAGACTGTAATATTCCCAATTAGCCTTGCTAATTGGAATATTGCATTTTTGCTTTATTTTGCTGCTTTAGATAGAAATAATAAATAAAGTGAGAAATAAGAGGGGTCACCTCACTTTAGTCACCTCACTTTATAATAAAGTGTTCTTTTTCCTAGTAGATTGGCGTTGTAACTTAGAGAGGGGGCCTTGGGGGTCCACGTGGATATGATGGGGGAGGCATCAGGCTAACCCAAGGTAAACTGCGCAGATCCAGGGAGAGTTAAGTTTTGGGGGGAGTTTGATGTTATAAAAGGAGAGGCTCTCACCTCATTTGATCATTCATGATTTGATATTATTATTGATAGCTGGACTTCTGTCTGCTTCAGCACGCCGGTTGTTTAGTCGGTCTGCAGCACTGTTTAGTGCACGAGTGTCTCCGGTCGGAGATCTCACCCTTAGCCTCGGGGGACTTCGAGTGCCTGCCCTGGTAAGGTTATTTCTGGTTTCACCCTTAACTTCGGGGAGTGCAGCCTAGTAAATTTGTCCGAGTATGCTTCTCGGTTCGATGCGGCAGCAGTTTAACATATGCGAGGAAAGCCCTCTTGTGGCTACGCAGGCAGAAGGAAAGGACGTTGATTCTTGGAAAAGGAGAAGGGCTTGGCGCTCTCCTCCCCGGAGAAGGACGATCCTTTCGGGAGAGGAAGGGCGTTTGTCCAAGGAGACCTTCGTTACGATGCAGTGAAAACATTTGTTTAGGGAGACGAGAAGGACGGCGCTCTACAGCCCTAGAGTGAGGACGCTGTCCATTTCTGAAGGTAAGGGTTGCAGATCTGAAGGCTTATTGTTAAATCCAGCTTTGGGAAGGATAGATCTTGCAGATCTAGTCTTGTATGTTGCAGATCCAGTCTTGTATGTTGCAGATCTGGAGGTTTAGCACTAGATCTAGCTTGAGGAGTGACAGATCTGAGGAGATATTGATAGATCTAGTCCAGATCCGAAGGGATAACACCAGATCTAGCCCTAGAGGCTGTAGATCTGAGGAGATAGTTCCAGATCTAGCATAGATCTGAAGGTTTGGCAGCAGATCGGGTATTGGAGGACGCAGATCAGGAAGGGAAGGACGCAGATTTGATTGGAGGCTTCAGATCCATCAGGTGGGACGCAGATCTGAGGAGCAGACTAGTGTGAGAGGAGCTCAACAGCGTTTTCCAGTATTACGCTGGCGGGTTCATGCATGCGGAGGGTTGGGGATTTGTGCTTCACTGTTTTACTGCTTGTCACTAGCCGAGAACGGCGGTGCCATTTGTGAGGGTTTGCGGCTTGGCCCGGCCCAGGTACCGGCGCGGTTCATCTTCGGTCTTCGGGCTTTGACTAGGGCTGTTTGTCCTTGTTCACAGCCATTCCTTGTATGGGAGGGTCATCACTTGCCTAGGGCAAGGATAGGTGCACTGATTCTGATTTACTCCTCTCTATGTACTTTCTGATTAATAAAATGGCTCAGTTTCTGGTATTAAATGTGTCATGATTCAGTGATCTGGTTCAGTATTGTATTTTCTATATCTGTCTGGCATATTTCTGTTTATTACTGGTTATTTCCCTTTGGGGATATTACACCCTCGAAGATGCTGAGGGACATGCTGCCCCAAGGGGGACATTCCGAGAAAGCAAGAAGCCGTGTAGATACCAAGGGTATCTAGCTGCCATGAGTACTATTGTACAATCTGAACCTGGATCTTTTGAGCTGCATTGGTCACTTACATGCGGAAGGATGCTATGCACGAAAGATCGGAAGTCATATTAGAAGAATGATGTGCGGGATGTAGTCCGAGGCCAGGGAAGGACAAATCGGTTGTCACTTGAAATGGCTCTAGTCAAACATGCATCGATGGGAGTCTTGAAGAGTTCAAAGGCAAGATTTGATGCCCATTAAGCCTGTCTCAAAAGGAAGGAATAGACTATGATGACATATTTTTGTGTACGATATACATCCACGATCCTTATCGGCCCACTTCTTGCTACGCAAGGATGGAGTCTTCATCAGATGGATGTCAAGACCGCTTTTCTGCATGGTGCAATAAAGGAAGAGGTGTATGTAGAACAACCTCTGGGATTTGAAGTTCAGGATCGAGACACTCGTGTCTGCAGGTTGAAGAAAGCCCTCTATGGGTTAAAGCAAGCACCCAGAGCTTGGTACGAGAGGATGGATAGTTACTTGATGAAGCTGGGCTTCACTCGAAGTAATGCTGATCCGAAACTTTACTTCAAGGTTGTGCAGGGGAAGCCTCTCATTCTAGTGCTATATGTGGATGACCTCTTCCTGACAGGTGCTGACCCTCTCATTCATCAATGTAAGAGAGAGCTCGCTGTTGAGTTCGAAATGAAGGACCTAGGACTGATGCACTGCTTCCTAGGCCTGGAGGTCTGGCAAAGACCTGGAGAGATTTTCCTTTCTCAAGGAAAATACATTGTGAAACTTCTAGAGAGATTTGGTATGGTGGACTGCAAGTCCGTGTCAACACCAATGGAACTCAACTTTAAGAAGTTGAGTGGCAGTGCTGCTGGGCCTATCTTGGCCAATCCTACTGAGTATTGTCAACTCATAGGAGCTTTGATGTTCTTAGTGAACACTCGACCAGATATATGTTTTGCAGTGAACACTTTGAGTCAGCAGATGGTTGAGCCTCATCACTTTCACTGGGTTGGTGCCAAGAATCTTTTGAGATATCTTCGGGGCACGATAAACCATGAAATTTGAATACTGCTATAGGAGTGTGACACTCTAGTGGATATCTTTGATGCGATTGGGTGCAGCCATTGTAGTGGATCGTAAGAGCACATCGGGACTTGCTTCAATCAGTTGCTTGATCATGGATGAGCGGGAAGCGCGAAGTCGGGCTTTGAGAGCACCGCCCAGCTGAGAATACATTCGGCAAGTATGCTCTTTAGTGAACGGTTTGGACATGTGCTAAAGATACCATTGTGATACTACGTGATAACGAGTGGGATTGAGTATATATGAGAATCTGTGATTTCCCAGTCCCCCCGATCGAAGCATGTGTCTCCGGGTACCACTTTATCAGGGATATGTATGGTAGGTGGTAGCCAAGTAGGCACCAGTCATATAGACGCACGTGAAGGCGGGAAGCGGAGGATATGTTCTCACCCCAGCCCACAGGAAGGTCAAGTTCCTAACCTTCCGTGAGAGTCTTGGTGTCGTGGAAAGACCCTATGATGTGGGTCTTGTTGGACGATGAGCTCTGGGAGCTCTGGGGGGCTTTGGGGATAGCTTCTCGGAGCTATAAGCACTCATAATGCTTCTACCCCACCTTTGTGATTATTGAGCTGGTTCGCCTCTCATTTATCTGTGCCCCGTATGCATCCTACCCATTGAGTTCAAGGCTCATGGGAAGTACCTCTCATTTGGCCAATGAGGTGGGAAAAGCTAGAGACTATTAGCAAAGACTGATGGACGCATCAGAGATTGCCGTACTCTCTATCTAGGATGGCACGGTCCAACCGCTTGATCTGGGATCAAGTTTAGTGAGGTCTGGGACCTCTGCCTGACTTCGGGTCAGATGAACCAACTTTGGGTTGGTTGGATACTCTTCATGAGTTTGATAGAGGTTTTTGAACCTCTGGACTGATTATGTCAGTCGGGGGATGATGTCTTTGTGGCTGACCCACTTCTGTTCTGAAATAAAGAGGCCAGCAAAGCAAGTTACGGCGGGATGACGCACGATGTTTGATTGCACTGATGGATGGAGTTCTCCCTAGTTGAGAGGGAGTGTTAAATTTGGACAACTAGGTCCAAACTCCATGTTGTGATGCTCATATTAAGTGGCTAATATTTTTGTTGGATTCCTCTTTCGGAGAGGTGTAAAATCCATATAAAATATATCTTAATCCGATGAGCAGAACATTTATTTTGAATTTATTATTTATAATAAATTATATGTGCAGGTCAGCCTTAAGGTTGTACACCCCCAGCAGATGTGTCACACACCCCAATGATGGATATAAATACAGGCAAAGTTGGAGAGCATTTCACAACAACTCAACACACATCTTCTTCTCTCATTTGATTTAGTACGAGCTCCTTGGAGGATAAGTTCAGCCCACACGTGTGGAGAAGAAGGACGAAATCTGTACGGCTGAAGGGAAGGACGAATTTCTGCAGCTAGGGTTTTGCTGGAAGTTTGACCAGCGTTGACTTTGGTCAACGCATGGTCCGAAAGGGCTGAAACTTGTTGGAGAGTTCGATTTTGAGAGGTCGTACACATTGGCACATAAATTGAGGTCAAAGGGTTGACCAAACTGTTGCTGCGTTGACTTTTAGCTTGCTGCCCTGCGTTGACTTTTCTGGACAGCGTTGACTTTTCTGGAGTTGACTTTGGTTGACTCGGTAGCTGAT